>JAMBLF010001061.1:0-147358 GCA_030578115.1 Leucoptera coffeella
CGATCCTGGCAAATCTCTCCTGGGAAATATACATCCATTAACCTTCTCATGCATGCTATTCTACTCTTTTAGCCACGACAATATCTTTAAGAGTTTTCTATGTCGCCTTCTTTATTCAACCTTACAATCCATAATATTATTTTTATAGATAAAAACATATAAATTCACGTCTTTTAAACCCTTTAGAGGTGTACAGAATATTACAGACATAAAATCTCCTTGGTCACTTTTAGAGTTGTGATGACATTTATATAAAACATACTTACACACACATCACGCCAAATTCCATTATACAAAACATTTAAAAATACCACTTTCTTAATAATCAATGGTTCTGTAAACACAAATATGAATACACATGTAATTAACAAACGACTAGAAAGTAATACTAGTGCAATTATTTTAATACTCATATTGCTCTGTCCGTGGCCTCGGAATTTCATTTCAATACAGAAGTGGATTACGTATGAGTAATTACTGGAGCGTGTAGGTAAATACCAGACGTGAAAATTGTATGCTGGTTGGGTATAATGTTTAAAGTTTCATTCATACATATGTTGTTTCAGCTCGCAACCGGTCACCAATGTTCCATATAACATCACAACCCTAATATTCATGCTATAAGTGACCTAGGAGATATTATTGTGTCCACCTCAAAAGAAATAAAGGACGTAATTGTACTTGTGTGTAGCAGCTGATGCATAGTAGGAACTAAAACTTCTGACTTCTCATTAAAGGTCCTAGGCTCTGGCATGTACCAATCATATTTAAAAATGTGTTTTTCATTTACACATATAATTTTAATTTCGCTAATGGCGACGGAAATCATCGTCAGGAAATCTGCCTTTCCCTTGGGATAGGTAATAGCCAGACCCTATTACGGCGATATGGTTCACTACCTATAACGTTGGGTGCTGTCTATCTAGTAAAATGCGGGCTTTGAGTGGCTCATACCTAACATGCCTTAGAAATTTCGGAGATGGACACTCAAGTCGTGAAGCGTGTATGTACATACTCGTATGTATGCCAATTATTTCTTGCTTTGGAACAATGAAAACCATCTTCATTCAGACATGCATTGATATGAAAGTAAACGACATATCTTGAAATAAAAAATGAGTCATATAGACAAGACATATGAGAACATGAAGATAATATGATAAAAAATGACAGAAAGAACATTGTATGGAAAGAATGCAGAGATGTTAGCTAAGGAAGAGATGTGTCATGATCTGCTGATCCTTTTCGGACGAGCCGTGAATATATATGTTACATAAGGTGTATACATATGTGTACTAATTCCTCTACAAAACCCTTAAGTTTCTGATTAATTTGCATTTGTTATGTATAGCCTGGATCTACGAATTAAAGATTTAAAGGTACCTCTACAAGTCCTTGATTTTTTTTATTTATTCCTTTCAGAGGCAAGATCCACACCCTGCGGTTGCTGGTGCTGCAGATGCCGATAGTGCAGGCGATACTTTATGTCGTCACCGTCGTGCTGTGGTCTGAGAATATGGTAAGCTTGTTGTGAGTGAAATTAGTATTCGGGTTTAATGGCTCAATCTTTTCTCTTTAGGGATTTTGTCTGCTCAAGTATATTTGATAATTCGTTCATAGTCGACCGTGGCGCGACTGGTTAGCTGCCTGAACGCTAATCGTGAGGTCCCGGGTTTGATTCCCGGTGGAGGCACAGTTAAGAATTACGCTTTTCTACTGCTTTCCAGTCTGGTCGTTGATTATATATGCTATTTTTCTATGTATAATGAGTGTATATTTCTAAAATATACGTTAATTAGTACCAAGTAGTACCAAGGGGCTAGTTCAAATTGTGTAATAATTTCCAAAATTATTATTATTATTATATTCCCGAAAATGTGGAAGAAAAAATATTTACACAGAAACCTTTATCTAAATGTTTAGCCTGTTGATGAGAATATAATAAATATTGGTGCTTGCCCATTATCTATAAGTCAAAAAAAGGCATATACTTTACCTAGCCGAACTACAGCCTTACAAATAAATATAATAATCTAACAACATTTTATTATTATTTCAGAACCTCTACGTATCTGGATTCATGTTCATTCAGCCATTCATAATCGTTTCCATACTATTCGGCGTATGGGGAATGATAATGTGCGTTCGAGCGACCGAATCTACCGGGATGTGCTCCAGAGGAATGTTCCTGGCAGTCCAAGTAGCTCTCCTGGTAGTAAAACTGCAAGGAGGTTGCGTAAGGTTGCTGCCGGACTATTTCAAACTGCCGTGCATGCTGCCTCTACATCCTGCTATATTTGTCAATTGTAAGTAGTTTGGTAATGTTGGTAACAGCAAAGCTATATTTATTTATTTATTATTAGGTACACAAACAGATTCTCAAACAAAACTACGATAAACAAAAAATAAATTACTAAACGGATGTACTAGAATGGTATCATAAGTATTTTTACTTACATACACTCACATTCACATCCTTTATTGAGGGAAGTATATGAAGTCATGATAACTCATAAGTCAACAAATAATTGGTTACTTTTAACATCAGTTAAATGATAATAATGGCATTAATATGGCATATTAGTAATAGTATTAGTATATAAGGTTGCTAGTTCATTGGCCCATAGATTCTATGGCTTCAGCTCCCTTAGTCACTTTCTACGACATGCCGGGAAGAATCGCAGCTAGATAGATTCTACTTACGTCCTGGACTAGAATGAGACGGGACTTTACAATTATAATATAATGTAAATAATGTAAAGTGCTAATCAAGAATCTACATCTTACTCATAAATAAATGTCCCATGAGTCATTTATCGGGGTTAAATTAAAGAACGGAATGTTCATTAAAGCTTTTAGATTTTTTACTCCGGATATCTTTCTCATCCCAAGTCAAGATGTATATTATAATGTCCCAGACTATTCTATATTCAGGAACTTTAATAATCTTAATAGGTGCCAAAAATTAGTAACGCTATAAAAGATCTATTAATACCCATCCGGTCAGAATTTTCTTTTCAAATATTGTGTCATCAACAGAATGTGTCAATCATTCTAAGTAGGTCAAGGTTTCAGACGACTCTTTTTTATTATTATTATTTGTATTGATGTATATACTTGATTGAAATTAGACACATATATAATACATTAGGTATATATGTATATTTATTATTACTTTGAGAACAAATAAAATTTATTATTGTCATCCATTGAGTGTAGTAAAAAAATAAAAAAGCCAGTAAGTATATTCAAATCTTGTAAATTAAAAACACACCTTATTTGTCGTGCTAATAAGTAATATATTACTGTACTAGTATGTGTAGATGCCTAAGAACTGTGTAATAAAAAACTAATCTCATTCTACTTCCAAAGTAAACGGTTGTGCAAGAATGAAATACGTGACTTCTGTATCTTTCTTTTCACGACATAGTTTAACGTGTAGACATGATCAGACCACAAAAAGAAATAGGGCAGTCTAACGTTCTTTTAACCCCTTTTGGGGTAGACAGAACCTCGGGAATATAATGACACCTAGGTCACTTTTTTGCATTTGGAGCATTATTGATAGATTGCTAGTCCATCATAGATTCCATTAACCCCTAGTCCCTTACTCAAATGACAGTAAAGTAAACAATTCTCTTGTTAGTTTTGATATGCTAAAAGTACTGTTTCGAAAATGACTGATTTGTATATTGTTTACGTTTTGTTGCAGTGGTTCACAACACATTGCTGGTAGTCCAAATGCTACTCCTATCAATATGGGCGAGCAGGTTATTCGGTGCCCCCGTCGATAAATTTGCAAAGAAAATGCCCCAGACTGTGGTCGCAGTTTTGGAAGAAACGCCAAAACCTTCGCCTCGACGGTTTGAACTGAAAGAGTGTGTTTTGAGTAAAGCTTTTGGCGGTGACTCTAGAGGAACTGACGTGCCTTCAAGACTGTTTTCCTAACCCTAAAGTGAAAGGGAGTAACTAAATTTAGTTCCAAGACAACGTACGGGAGCGAAGGAATTGAAGACTTTAGCATAATATTTGATTGGGATACTTCAAGAATTTGTATGCTTAATTTTATATTGTTATGTTGGTTACTTAGGCAAAATGTTTCAACTTATATGCACATTATTTGAGTAATCCATAATTAGTGTCGCTTAGAGTTTTGGTGTATGTGTCGGTTGAGGACGAACCGTTTTATTCTACCTAAAGTGTAAAATAAAGCCATAAAGTACCTGATCTGTAAATTGTATCATAATAAAAAATATATTGATACATTTGTTTGTTTTATTTTACCCAATTTTACTATTCCAATATTTATTACAAACATTAGTTGTTAAAATAATTTATCTGATTATTTTGATTTTGATTATTTTTTCTATTAAGTTTTTATATTAACTGTTCTATTTCAATAGCATTTCACTTTCAATCATCTTTTTCGGCAGAGCTTCTAGTTTCATCGTTATCTTTGACTTCATCACTGCTCGATGGTGTTCCAGCCCTCGACCCTTCCGAGCCATATATGTTATGTAGTTCCTCAAGTTTATAATTGAGTTTCACACGTTTGGATGTTGTCTGATTTACTTTACTAACCAGTGACTTAGTTTCTTCTTCCAAATTTTTTAACCTAAGGTCACGGGCAGCAAATCGAGCCTCATGATCGATGTTAGAACAGGAAGGACCATCTACATCAGCTGTGTCGTTATCTACATTACCTAATAAGCTGTCTCCTGTTCTTAGGGTTTCGGTAAGAGATTTCGTAACTTCGGCACATCTTGCCTCTAAAGCTGACAGACGTTCGTCTTTTTTAGCTAGCATGTCCTTCTGTTTTCTTATATTTTCTAAAACTGTTTTAGTATCAACTGGATCTGTTGTCGAACAATCATCATCATTTGCCGACTCTTGCGTTTTTTCTGTATTGTTAAGTTCTGATTTCTCTTTGTCTGTTGAACTGGATATGGCTGTAGAAGTAGTTTCTTCATGTTTTTCTTCATTATTTCTGGTATTTATTACATTAGTCGAACTAGATGGTCTATCCAAAAGAGTATCGAGAGTGGCATTCATTTGTTCACCTATTTTTAATGTGAGATCAGCTTTCTTTAAAAGCGATGCGCTACCTTGCTCTAATTTTTCTAAACGCTTGTCTTTTTGGGCAAGTCTTTTATTTTGTTTTCTTATATTTTCCAATATTTTAGCCACGTCTATGTTCGGTATTGGTGATGAATTTTCATTATCAACGGTCTGGTTATTTTCATGTCTTACTAATTTATTTCCATCTACTTCACCGTTTGTTTCATCATTCTCAGCAACCAGAATATTTTCACTTTGGACTACATTAGATCTTGCAACATCAGATGTTGATGGTTCACTGTTTATGTCCGCATTTGTTTTATTATCTTCAGCTGTTTTCGTGTCGTTTAGATCTTGGTTAGAAATATCGTTTGAAAGTTCATCTTTTGTAATCTCTTTACAAGATGACGACATATTTTCTTGGACGATTTGTTTAGAACATGTGGGATCTGTTTGTGCATTAGAGTTCTCAGCAACTACTTGTTCATCAAAACAAGACTCATCGATACCCGCTTCATCTTCTGTTTCAGTCGATGGTTTGTCATCTTTTAACTGCTGATCACTCACGCAACATTCAGACATAGAAGATTCGTGTATATCATCTTCATGAGTGTCTAGAGATAAATCGGCCACATCCAACATGTCACTGACTGGATCTTCTCTTTCAGCGTTATTCACATCTGTGCTTGAGTCCGGCATAGTCTCAAATGATTTCTTCATCTTCTTCTTACATCTCGAAAATGGCTGACCTCCATTGTCACTTTCATCACCAGAATCTGAAGAATCAGAAGGCCTGTCGTCACTGTAACCACTTTCTGCAGAATTCGTGAATGATGAAGACAATGATTTCGTTTTGCGACTTGTAAATTCGGCGCGCAGTTTCTTCCAGTCTTTTTCGGATTGGGTGTTCTTTTCTCTCGCTTGTTCCCACTTTTCACGACAATACTCCAACTCTTCCTTCAGTTCATTCAATAGCTTTCTCTTTTGCTGCAGTTCGTATTTCAAAATCTTCTCATGAGTGTGTAACTGGTGGTGATGACGTCTGAGGCGTCCAACAACATTCCAAGTCTTAGTCAATTCGGTTGTAACTAGGCATAATCTTTGTTCCTGTTCTCCTAACCGACTTTCTAAATGAGTATTTAATTGCTTTAGCCTGTTCACTTCTTTGATAAGACTCAATTTTTCTACAATAAGATCCTGAAAAGAATAATTTAGGGTTAAAGACAGGAAAATTTTCATAATGCTACATATTATTAACTAAACTTTTTGTACTGACATTGCAGGTTTAAAGCAGCATTTATGCAAGTTTAAATAAATAGACTTTATCTAATAAACATTACATATCTCAGTTATTTAACAATAGTAATTGATTTTATCACTCTACCTTCAGGCGTATGTAAGTTTGGCTCACACTTGGCACCAACACTGTTCCAGATTTGGTCTCCACAGATTTATAACATGTGGTTACTTTTTCTTCAGTCGGAGTATCTGGTGTATTTTGGTGGCTAAGTAACTCCATCAGAACTTTCCATACTTTGGGAAGATTTTCCACTATTTCTTCAGCAGTTGTTGATGTACTTGGTTGATCTGAAATTTGAAATTTATGGTCACCTTGCCTTACTTATGAGACTTTTTTAAATAAATATTTTATCAATTATTTGTTTAGGCGGCTGTAGCCCAGTGGGTAAGAACTCGGACTGAGAAAAGATTCTAGGTTCGAATCCCGGCTCTGGCATGTACCAATGAATGAAATTTAATAATGTGTATTTCATTTACGTACATAATTTACAGTCGCTAACGGTGAGGGAAAACATCGTGTGGAAACCAGTGCCTATATACGGCGATACGGTTCACTACCTATCACGTTGGGTGCTGTCCATCAAGTGAAACGCGGGCTTCGAGTGACCCATACCTAACATGCCTTCGAAATTTCGGAGATGGGCATTCAAGACACTCTGAGTCTGGGCACTCTGACTACCCCGCCATAATAAAAAAGGGAGTGTGTATACACAAGTCGTGAAGCGTATGTATGTTTATTTGTTTAGTTGGACCTAATTATATGAGTAGTCGTTTTTTTTTCTACAGATAATTATTACGCATGCTTCTTACAGAGTATTTTGGTATATTATATGGGCCAGAAATAAATACTGTACCTTCTAATGTTTGTTCCGTAGCATCGCTTTTATTTTCTTCAACTTGACTGACTAGTTCTAACAGTAATTTAGGAAGTTCAGGCGAGGCAACCGATCCATCATCTTTTTCAGCCATCTTCGTCAGGATATCATGATTCTCTTTAAGGCGATGAATCAATTTATCTAAATCTTGATTCTTCTTATATCCCAAAAGCACTTGTGAGAACAGCTGAAATTAAATTTAAAAAAATTTAATAAGAATAAATTTTGTAGGATTAGACTTCGATTTTTGCTCATTCATTCAGCACTCCATTGATACCGAATCATTACCTTTATTGCACAAATAATACAGTATGATATACTTACTTTATTAACAGTAGACATTTCAATCTTTATAGAGTTAGTCTCCTCTTTGCATGAATTTATTTCTTCGTTCTTATTTTCTATTACTTCCTTTAACTCTTCTACTTGTTTTTCCAAACTCTCCACGGTTGCTCTCAATTCATTGCATCTGAAAGAGTCAAACAACAATCATATTCATTCATGTTACATCTATAACAATGTGTTTATAATGCTGACGGATTTCTGTTCCTATCACCGTTAAGCTTGTATGAAGACGAAGATGTATAAAGAAATTGAAATTGGTTTACTACAATTGAATAAAGTCTGACCTATGATGTCTGCCTCTAGAGAGACGGAAGTGTCATTCATGTGTGTATACTTTATTAGTATTGTTAACTATTTATGAACTGAATACACTGCAGACACTTCTTCAGTGATAAGAACAGTACTAAAAACTCACTTGTTGACTTCAATCTGATGAAACCCTTTCTGTTCTTCCAGTTCTCTCATGATGCTTTGTTTAGTGACTTCTGCCAGTCGAGCTCGTTCTTCGTAAAGTCCTCGTAGCGTTCTGATGTTTTGCAACTGTCTCTCGTATTCCTGTCGGAGATCAGCTGAGAGCATGTTTGCTTCTCTATCTGCTAGCGATTGCTCGATTTCTGTCAGTTTGTTCTTGAGCTGTAATGGGTGAAAAAAAATAGTGTAGGTTATTAAATCCCTTGTAAGTTTGAGGCGTAAATAAAACTAGTTAATTTACAGGAATACACATACATTTTATGAACTTTACGTGCTTACGTACGATTATTGTTAATAATTTGAAAGGATCCCAGTTAATAACAAGTATATACGTAAGTATATACATAACACGACTTGTGTACACACACTCCCTTCCCCTTCCCTTCCTAGGTATGAACCACTCAAAGCTCGCGATCCTCGGAAGAGAGAGCATCCAACGTACTCGCCACAACGTCACTTACGATGTTTCCCTCAACGTTAGCAATTGTAAATTAGGCACGTAAATGAAAAACATATTACATATTTAATTTCAGTGATTAGTACATGCTAAAGCCGGTATTCGAACCTAGGACCTTTAATAAGAAACCAGAGGTTTTCCCCTCTAGGCTACACCTCTTTCTATCATCTCATTAACCAAAATATCTAAAACCGCATGAAACTCAGTCACAGGTGACTCATAAACCTATTGCGAAAGATCCTTGTGAGTCATATGAAGTTTAATGGACATAAAACAGTCAAGACTTATGTTTCTATTGTTTACAGTTCGCTCTTATTTAACGTACCATTGTGTTATTTCTCTATAAATTTCAATAATACGTTAATTCAATGTCACGAATTCAAATTGTCGCTTCGAATTGCCTTTCATAAAGTTAGGTCTTATCTAAATATAGTTGAGCACTAAATTAAAGCATACGTAAAATGAGTGTTATGGACTTGGATTGGATTCAGGTCTAATGGTTTTATTGTGCCAATTAAACGTGTCACGCGTGCGGCTGGTGAACGGGCTACCTTGACTTTAGACTATGGGTTAGCACGTGCACGAGTCACTGAATGGAACTTTGGAAACCTTTCCCTTTACGCCTTTGGAGATTATCATAAATATATGGGCATATAGTACCTATAGTAGCAGCAAATACTCGTAGCAATAGCAATAATACTAGCAAATACAAATGCACGTGCGGCCATATATGAGTGGTTTTGTAGTGTCATTAGTTATAGTTGTAGAGTTTTAATGACTAGACAATGAATAAAATAAATAATTATTTTTTTTGTAGTAAAAGATAAATTCTGTGAGATAAGGATAACGTCAAAAAGTAAATATAAGATTACCTGAATCAACTGTTGCTCCCTTAATTCAACCATGGTTTTGCTGACATTAATCACTTCTTTTAGGGCACCAATCTGTTTAATAGAATGTGTATTTTGAGCACTTAAATCGGCTATGTCGGCATAAGCACCTTGCAGAGCACTATTGGCTTCTACTAGATCTCGTCTTAACTTGATATTATTATCCTTAAGGCTTTCCATTTGGTCCTTCATGTTCATTATGGCTTTGTTTATATCGTCAGTGTTCTCGGAATCTGTCAATTTTTCCGGAACCTCAATGTTGTAAGTCGTCAGAAGCTCCCTTAGTAATTTATTAGTATCATTCAATTTAATATTCTTATTCTTCTCTTCAAGCAAAGCTTTTTCTAAATCTTCTCTCTCAGACCTGTGTCGAGCTAATATAGCCTTGCGTTTTTCCCTTTGAATATTGAGTTCTTTATTGAATTCCGCCATATCATCTTCTCTTCTTTTGACTCTCGTTTCTTCTGCATCATCATGAGCATCAAAAAACGTTTCATTTGTACTCTCATTACTCGTGGAAGCACTTTCTTCCTCCATTGTCACATACTCACTGTCAGATACGTTTCCCCGCCGCAGCGTCGCGTCACTGAGTGCATTGCCCATTTTGGAATACTTTTATACGCATTTACATCGGTATAATTGCGATGAGGGCACGAGATTCGAACTGAATCAGATATAATGCTCTTTACAAGACAAAGAACCGTGGACTGTGCGATCTGTCCTGACCCGTGAGCCAACTGAGTCCCGAAATAGCTCTGCCCGCCCGTCAGCTTCACTCAGCGTATGAAATCTACACAAGGTACGCTCGTTCGACATACTGTAGCGTCGATATTTTATTTTTATCAGGTTATTTTTGATTAACAGACCACGGGGGAGAGCTTTTATGCACTGAACTAGTGCTTCATCTGTACATATTCCTTAAACTATGTACTCACTCTAATTAATTAATTATAGCATGGGCATATCAGAAGACATCGTTTTGTCTATATATAATTATCACTATCACGTTCATTGTTCCCTGGAAAATAAGCTGAGATTTTTGTATCCACCACATTATCGTAGATTGTGGTGTATAGCTACATCGATTCCACTCTTCACCAGATAGTCAACATCCAGCGTGACAGGCAACGATGTCAATAGTTATTTTACTTAAACGATAAATGTGTAAAAAAAATAATCGCTTTAAGTTGCACCATTAAAAACGCAAGCGATAGTCTGCCATTCATGAATTTATTCAAGGACAGACTGGTTTGTTATATCCTTTTCGGATTTGATAAAACTTACATTATTTCTCTGTACCTTTACCTATTATTGTCGACGCAATTATGGCATTACATTCACGCCCTTACCCCGTACAAGATGGCAAGAAAAGACATAATACCTTCTCAGTCAACTTTGCAGTAGGAATGGATTAAAAAAAGACAAACTCGTTCACGACCATTAACCCTTGCGGGGTAGTCGGAGGTTCAGGTTTCCATCTGCGCAATCCCGGAGGTAGTAATTCTATGGCCACCTCTATTCCACGTGTTAAACATATACTCAATGTGACTGGTGATTAAGCCATGTCGCCATTTACTAGATAGGAATGGATTTTTATATATGTTTGTATATATAGGTACGGATTATTATTAATTTATTAATGACAAAGTGCTAGCTCATTACCCAATAAAATATAGTCCCTTAGACCCTTAATTGTCTGTAACCACAGAAATGCAAAGGAACAGGAGGCAACGAGTAAGTAAATACAAATACGTAGGTATCGTTGAAAGTCAACGACCTAAATACCTTTTACATCCGAAATGTAAATCAGGAATATTAGCCTATTTACGAAGTGCTTTGCTGCTAAATATAGTAGATTTGTTTACAAATCACTACCTGCTTTCAATTTTGAAAAAGGTAAGACTAATGAACTATGATTGGATAGTTTTGTTAACTAAGATCGGATGGAAATAAAATGGAACGGATGGATTAATTTTTGGTGCATTTAACAAATATAAGGTTTGAGTTTAATTCCCAGGTTTCATAAATCTAATATTATATGGCTTTTCTTTCTTATGCATATATTCTATAAAAATATTTCGATTAAACGCAAGGAATAAAGTTAGGTCGGCGTTTCCAAAATTGATAATACACTAACAAACTCAATCCCTAGAGATCCCGCCACATAAGGTGGCAGTAGCCAAACTTGGAACTAAATTTGACGTTACCGCCATTGCGTGTTATTTTGTATGAAAGGTTAATTTAGTATTACCAGCGTTGTGTTTTTTGCCCACTCTTTGTAATTTTTATGTTTGTTAAGGGTGATTATAATAAATTGATTTCCGGAGTTTCTTGTTAGTTCTTCTCCAAGCTAGGGTCTCCGCTGATCTAACCTCGGTAAAAAATATGTAAAGACAATGCTCAGTGCCATGTTTGAAATAATAGTTTTAAGAGATTCGCGATTTATACTCATGATATAAGATATAAGGGTGTGTATAAGATTGATTGCAGCTGTGGGAAATCCTACGTCGAACACACTAAACGGTCTATTGCGGACAGAGTGAAGGAACACATAATATATGTAATATATAATAAGAAGGATAAGTCCCGTTAATTATTAATCATGTTTGAAATAGTTTAATAAACATATTTTGACTTTGATATATTAATTTGTTTTATTTGAGTTTATAGCTCTGCAACCAAAGACCGTTACAAATGAAACCTATAATGTATCGAGCCGTATGGCACAGTGAGTGCTAGTTTTGGCGTGTTTACTGGTAACACTGAATTACGCGACTGTGGCGACGCCTCCAACTGCCACCTTATGTGGCGGGATCTCTAAGTTAGATTTCAGAGTATCTCATAAAAACGGTTCTGGTCAATTGGGACATAATGGTACAAAAAGAATAATAGTAGGAAGCTCCATATTTGAATGGTCCCTGGGACGTATCAAGATGGAGGCGCCTTAAGGACTTGGTGTAAATGGAATATAATAATATTGGGGGATGGCCGATGGGTTAGTAACCAGTCAATAATTTCCCATATGACATTTCAACTTAATTATTCATAGTAAAAAGTGACCTAGGAAATATTATCATCTCCGAGGTTCTGTCCACACCGAATGGAATTGAGTAACGTATTACGTATTTATATGTTGTGCCGTATTTTGATTCAAAACTCTTATACTAGGAAAATAAAAACTACTACCCCATTATTCATCAATTTAAGATTCAATTCTAACTCATTTAATTACGCGAGTATCTATCCATTACGTTTGGGAATGTAGTTGTTATTATAATATGCGTGCATACGTATTTTTACACTGAAACGTCATAGTCACTTAAGGACGCATGTCTAATCTGAAAGGGACGTAGATTTGTTACTTAATTATTCAATAAATTATATAATTATAACATTATAGAAGCGGAATCAGAACATCAAATTCTTATTTCGAGGTGGCAGTCAAACACACAGTATAATTTATAATTATACTTAATACGCCTCACATCACAATACTGTATTGTTGATAGCATCTCCCAGAGGTTAAGTCTATCCCGAAAGAGATTGCCCTTACATGTAATGTGTTATTTCCTAAATTAATCTATCTTTTTCAGTCTGCATGTACAAGTAGTGTATTACCAGTTCAATACAATGGTTGCGCAAACAAGTCTTTTGACAGCTGTCACAGAAAAGTCATTTCTCGATAATTGCCAAGCAAGACAAGAATCAATTTTTCGCGAAACTTGATCTGTTAGAATTTATAATATTTGTATTATTTCCTCATAAATTCTAAACGTGATATGTGATACTACGTTATGAAAACATAATATCTAATTCATAAGAATCCCCATGGATAGTGTATAAACTGTTCCAGCTTCTCAATCGTTCGTATCTCGTCGCATAAGTAAATATGATCACTTTTCTTATGTTTTAGCTGAGTTTCGTTTTATTTTTCACATTGCAGTGGCTTGTTGATCGTATTTGCTAATAAAACACACACGTGTCAACTTAATTGCGATACTGTGGAGGTGATAATATGTGAAATAGAAAAAGCCTCTACCATGGACGGGAGTAATAATACATCCCCTTGCAAGGTAATACCATAACTTCCCATTTGATTTACTGTAACTTTTTCTTCTTAGATCATCAGTTTTCATCTGGGGGATACGTTCCATTGTACTGTATTTAGTTGAGTAACCAATCTTAAGCAGAACATTAGCATCATAGTACTATGTACAACTCATTAAAGGGCTTTGTAGTCGCTGAAAAATAACTTTCTAAGTAGCTACATGCCTAATGGTATTATAAAGTGTTGATTTTTATTTAAGTTGATACAACAAACATCTAAAATTATGCAAGTTGCTGTCTTTTATTTTTTTAAGCTTGTCTAGTCTACACAATGTTTGCATGAAGTTTGTAGAAAGTAAAATTTCTGACTGTTGTTTATATAACAATAATAAACATTGTTCAATTTATAATAAAAATAATCTTTTAAAATTTGTTTATGTGTAAACAAAGTATTAAATTTTTAAGATATACTAAATGTTGTATTCGTATTTGTAATGTGTTGTTTGTTATTCACAACCTTATGTTATCACTGAACACAACATAAGATATTTTAAATAGAATTAATTGAAATAGATATAAACTATAGTAAAATCCTAACTCGTAAAACACATCAGTGCTTTAAGCAAGGAGGAAATAAGAATTTTACTTGGTTAGTCACATCTGTGGTTTAATTAATATATATTGTTCTTTTATGTATACATTGAAAAGAGCATTTATCACCATAGAAGTCATTGGTGAAATGCGTGAAACAATGATACAGTTATAAAACAAGATTGGTAATAAGTGTTGAATTCAAAACATTCTTTAGTGTCAGTATTAAAATTATGATTATTTTAAATAATTATTATACAAATTTGTTACTTAATAGCACTATGTATAATGCACATTAGAAGCTTGTTGTAAATATTAACCTCTAGGAAAATTTCTAATGTTCAAATGGTATGTGTTAATCCATTGCATGTTTAGTGACCTTGTCTCTTGTTATTATATATAAGTTATGAGATTTAAACTAGACAATATGCTGTAGAAGTATTCATAATGCAATTTTATGCAATAGTGGAAAAAATGTATATTTATCAATCAATATAACTATAATTTCTTGGAATAGTCTGAGTGGCTGCTATAAAAAAATGCATGTGTTTCAATATTTATTAATCATATGTTATTTGTGAAATAATTACTTCACTATGAATAATAATCAGTAGAATAATAGTACTTTGCCAATGTATCATACTGCAATGAAAATTTGGCAGTGACTCCAATTCTGCTTACACATCTGACCTCTTCAATCACATACACTTTTGTTTATGACACTGTATTTTTGCTGTTATAACATATAGTATGAAAGATATATGAAGAAATAAGAATGTCTGAAAAAAAAAAATAAAGTAACCACTTTAATCCCTATTGGGAATCATAAAATCTCCAAAAATTTTATATACATATTGTGGTTACATTTTACAAAACTATTAATTACAAAAAGCTAAATTACAAAATCTCAATATGCATGTAAACATAAATATTGCATGGTTTTTGCAATTAATAGAATCTTTTCTTATCAATCTGATCCTTTTTCTTTACTAGGAGTGCTCATCACACGAGGAGGAAGTACAGCTTCATGCTGAAGTGGAACACCTTCGGAGGCACTTAAGTGAAAGGGACTCTCACATAGAAGCGTTAGAAGCGGAATATGTCAAGTGTAGTTCCAAGAATAACAGTCTACAGGAACAACTTGTGACGTGGCAGGAGAAGTATGAGAGGTAAATAGAACTATAAGAGAAATAGATAAATATTCAGAATAGAACTATCTCTTCATAACAATATTGTCACATAAGTCTGTATTGGTACAGAATATTGATTCAGAACTCATTAGTCTTAACATTGTATCTGTCGAGTCATACTCTTCTACAATGAGACAAATTGGCAGGCCCATTCAACTAGCAAACTGTGTTTATTATTTATCTAAAAATATTTACAATATCTATGTATGTGATGATTGATTATTATTTAATTTATGATTTTAATAATTCACTGTATGAATGTAATTTTAATTTTCTTCAGTGTTAGAACACCCATAATTACATACCATAATCAATCATTAAGTGTTGAATCATTATTATTTTATTATCTAGAATGTTCTAGTGTAAATTGCTATTTTCATACAAGCAATCTGACATTTAAATGAATTGCTCTGATATTTATTGTCCTTTGCGACTGGTGAACAACAAAAGTTTGGATAGTGTCCAAGTGCAATTTGATTATAGTGAATAATTTGATTACAATTGAGCAAACAGTTTGGATGAAAATACTGATAGACTTTTAGTCATTGTATGTATTTGATATTTGCAATCTGATTTCCTTGTATCAATGAAAGGTCATCTTTATTATTAGTATTAAGCATGTGAGGTCTTTTAAAATGGTATTTTGTGTTTGCTCATCTGTGATGTATTGCTAGTCCAGGAAATTTTATTTAGCATATAGCATTCTGCAACATCTATATAGTATACACATACAATTTACGCGCGCTTACAAAGAGATAGACAGATATTATAGATACCGATTTATCGCAATCCTGGCATACATTTCCACGTTACTTACAATACTTAGATTTACTTGTAACTTACAAATATTCAATCTCTTCATTGACATCCTTACGAAGCTGTATACATACACGTAGGTTATACATAATCGCTTCTTAAATAGTACGCTATATTTCTAAAATAAAACTGCTATATTTCAGACTATACGACTCCCACAAAAGGGTGCAGAAACTGAACCAAGTCCTCGAAGACAAGTTGCTGATGATGGTCGACAAAATGAAGAGTGAGAACAGTCAACTCACCAAGGACATTGCTACGCTGTCAGTCAGGCTGGCCGAGTCTAAACACAATTATGGGGCTCTACAGAAGGAGAATGTAAGTTTGAGATAATAGGATGTATATGTATGAAATGAGGTATGCATTAATGAGTACAATCTCCTTTATATTACCTAAAGTGGTAGATTCGTAGATATTAATAATTGGGTTTAATATAGAATAAGTTTAATTTTAGTTTACTCTTAGAATAGGATTATAAAACATTCTATAGAGAGTGATCTCAGATAATTATTATTGTTGGCTATGGAGTAAAAAAGTACCTAATTGCTAGATTATACTTAATTTTTATTTCATCTATTAATAGATATAATACATTTTATTTATAAATTATATTATATTGTTCCAGGAAAGGTACAAGAATGACATGAATCTCGCAATACAGCTGCTCCAATGCAAACCTGATAACTTTGTCTCCCATAAGTTGGATAATGTAAGTATAACAATTATTTCCATAAGTACGATACCTATTTTTAGGATAAAAATTGATGCGATACAAAAGTATTCTCTTAGCAGCTGCCAATATGTTACAAAACGAGACTTAGATGACTAAGTAGGCTGAACACCGTCACCAATATTCTATTTTTTTGCCATCTTTGATACCAACTGGCTAAACATAATGAAAGTTTCCTTCGAACCGTTTTCCAGTCTTTAATTTTAAAAGATGTGAAGAACCCTATGATTTAATTAGATTTTTCTATAACTGGCAACATATATACTTGTTCTTTATACACATATTCACATTCATACATATTCTTTTCTCGCAGCTTCCAATAGACACTCAAGCGCGAGTGTCTCAGTACGTGATGTCCAAATCCAAGTCGCCAAGCTCAAGTTACCCAAAGAATGTGAACGAGAACGAAACGTTTGACGCCAGTGAGTACGAGTTTAACATTTCAGCTTCACTCATGACTAAGATTTTAGAGGAGAGCATACAAGATACGGTCACCAAACACTGTGACACTTGCACGTGTATGAAGGCACATAGTAAACCGTTTAGTTACGACGATAGTCATTATTCTGTGTCGACACAAACGATTATGAGTGGAGAGTTGAACCCTCTATGTCTTAATTGTAATGCAGAAGTTACCTCGTCGAATAATTACCCTATTCCACCCGTATCCAGAGTGATAACTGAGAAAACTGTAAACAAATATCCCATGCCCATGTATATAATTCCTCAACCGGTTAGCGACATGAAAAAACACGAAGCTTCTGTGATGTTGAACAGTAATCCATTGTCGGCAGAAGCTAGTATTGTAGATAGTAATAAAATTGATGAACACACACTAAAGCAAAATGAATTGAGTAGGCAAAGAAAACCTAATCCTATTAGTATGGAGCCTGCGATACATCACAAGCTTTGTGAACGTACGCGGACGCCGATATCTAGTAAGAAAAGCAATGCAAGCATTGGTAATGATACGACGTCTATTAAAGATTACGCTAAAGATTACAAGTTTCCAACCGACCATCAGTTTGTTGAAAATGCTAGTGTGAGAAAGAATTCATTCAGTTCTATGGGTGCTGTTAGCAGAAGTTCGTCTGTAGCTAAGTCAACAACGAGTACTCATAAGTCGAACACTCACGTGGGACCAGGGCCAAGATTTTGTTCCTTAAGAGTGCAAGCGGGGTCAAAGAATATCCTTTTAGATAATGCTCAGCCTGATGTGCCCCCGGTTTTGTACAGGCGGCAAAGTAGAGGCAGTGAGAATCCAATTTTCAAAGATCTAACTGAAGGTTTAGATGATTTCATTGAACTTGACAAAGGGCCTGATGTTGACAATGGTATAAAAGAAAATAATATTGAGAGTACTAATCTAGTTGTCGAAAGCACTCTAGTTGATGTCCACGTGGAAAATAATTTAAAGGAACCAAATGAAACTGTTCTGTCGACTCCTATAAATCCTGTCTTGATGAATGTTTCCTCTTCGCCGTTGCAACCTTTGAAGACTCACAGTTTTGCTAATGGTGTGGTAGAACCAAATAGTAAAGACAAAGATGTGGATGTAGACGAAATAGCAAAAACAACTTCAGATGTTGATGTTATGTTTAACGATTTCACAGACAAAGATAAGAAGGAATCTGATAATAAAACCAATAGTGAGATTAAGCCAACTTTAGCGCATCAAGGCCAAAGCCGTTCAATGAAAGATGAATCAGTACAGCTGTTTAATTTCGATCGGTATGAACAAAACAAGCTGTCTAGCCAGTATAGTAGATCTGTTAGAAAGATAGATATGGCTCATTTTCATTCCCTAGAAAACACAAAAATATCCAAAGACTTGCCACCGCATGGTGACATGGCGTACAAGAAGCATAAACCAAAGAAAGGCGTTGATACTGTTAACGTGCACATGAATATGCTACCATCAAATTTGCATGCTAATGGTGATAAAAAAGGTTTTTCTCACTATACCAGCTCTCTATCTAGCGATGATAGTTCAGCGTTATTACAAAAGCAACAGTTGTTAAGAGTAGCTCAGTGGGTGGAGCAAAATCTTGAGCAGCATAATAGCTTCAATGACCCGTCAGACGATGATACTGCTTATAACGCTAAAAAGGAACGAACAGCTAGACAAATTGATGCGTTGAATGAAATAGCAGCTAATTTGACCAGTGTCAATCTGGATAAATATCCAAGAGTCTATACTAAAGCTACAGGCAAAACGGGAAAAGACCTCACCTCAAATGACAGGACCGAAGTTAAAGCAGCAAATGTGTCTAAAGAAACTGAATTCCCAATAGAGAAGGATTCAAAGGAAATTACAACGGATAGTTTAGATAGGGATACGTGTAAAGATAGGGATGAAATTGTTCAAGTAGCGGAAAAGGTTAACGATACAGAAGCAACAGCGAGTGCTGTAGTTAATGGAGAGAATGCGATTTCTGAGGAGGATTTTGCTAGAATGGAGTACAATGTGAAGAAATTCTTGCTGAGCGGTCCACAATGGTATAACCCACCTCGCTACCGACGCACAAGCAGTAAAACTGAGACTGATGTTTGAATTCCCAAGGATTCAAGTATTCCATAATGAATGTTACTATTTTCGTAATTATTTTAGAGTTTACTGCTTTTTTGCAGCTTATGCTTTGTAGGGACTTATTCCTGTTTTGATAAACAACAATGGTAATTAATTCTTGTAAAGAATGTTTTTTTATTTGTATATTTAAGTTGAAGGGTTTTAGTTAGTAGGGTATTCGATTCGTCCTTTTGTATATTATGCTATGTTACCTAAAAGTTATTTTTCATTATACTTAAAGTTAACAAGTGAATCTCCGTACGTAACGTCTTGCTTGTAAATTATTTATCAATAGCCAAAACGTAAATATTTTGTTGGAATGATGATTGTACGAATTAAATTAAGCTCTCTAACGAAGGAGATATTCTTCAGTTAAAATGATATTGGCAAAATACTATTTTTAGCTAAATTATGTACCTATTTAATTCAAATATATTGATTTGCACAACTGTTAAACATAGCAAAGTATATAAATGATATATTACATGTAAAGTCCGCTTGATGCCGTCAAAACATATTTTCGATACAAATAATATATACCAAATATTCCTCACGCATAATGCTTATATTGTAGTCTAAGAAAACAGATTAATTAGTGCAGATTGTATATCCTTATAGCACATGTTTCATGGGAATTGATAGAATCCTTCAAATTGAGGGTAGTTTTGAGTATGTTGATGTAATATGAAAACTTTTATGATAATTTTCCCATCAAATTGTGATCAAAAATTGCGTGAATTAAAAATCATCAAATATGGTGCGTAAAACAAGATCACGAATAAATGCTACAAAGATGATGGGACTTAGTAAATTACAATCGAATCATTCTTAGATATTTATTACGTCAACATTAACATTTTTTTATTAAGATCAGTGTATTTTTAAAAAAAAATAATGGTGTAACTAAACTTAATCATCAATAGGTATTTATACTCAAAACTTCCCTAAATTTGACCTCCTGTATTACATTATAAAAACATACCCAGTACCTACATTCAAAATCTAGCATATTATATAATATAATATGTTATGTATTGTGATCTCCAAAGTTAGCTTAAGATACAGTCACTTGTATCGTGGTAGAAATAGTTATCACGCAGCATTTTAGAGCTCAATTACAGTATTCTAGTAGGTGTAGACCATGATATGGGTGACTGTTCACGAAGCCCGCCGCAATAGTGTTAGAATTATTGTTTTCTGTAGGTTTTTTTGATATAGGAATGGTGGAAACTAAATGTTAATGTAACAGGCTACTTATATTATTTTATGTAAGAGTAGGTCATTTTTATAGGTAAATATGTATAATAGAGAAGATGCTTATAAAATCGCCTGTTTTTTCATTCGTTCTCGTTGATTTTCTTTTATGACGTGTTCACAGTAGTTTCATTTAATTATTGTATTTCCATTATTTTGTGTATATCCTAATTCTTTATATTTCAAGCATAACTAGAACATGAAATATTTGGACGCCTTTATTAAAAGTTTCTATCACATAAATTAAACAAATCTGTTGATGTTCGGTAATTAGGTTAGCCATAAATTTTATTATAAAATGTTAAACGATTTTTTCCATCTCTAACCTACGGCGGGCATAAAAAGTATCTATTTTTATCAAAATAAATATTGGTCGGGTACGTGTATTTTTGGAAAGTAGATAAGTGTTTAAAATTGAATCTGTGAAAGTAGTTAGCTGTGAAATATGAAATTGTATGTAGTGTAGGTCTGTTTAATGGTGTATGCGTCCTCATAATAATATTGTATATTATTGGGTGTATAAAGAGTGTTCTCTTAAAATATTTAATGACCATGCATCTTTATGATACGTATTGATTTGCTGGATTCACGAATAGTATGTTATTTGCACATTATGTTATCCACGTATAACCATTTTGTATATTGGTCATTTATCACTCTGTATCCCTATTATAATACCGCTAATTAACAAGCAACAAGCATTACTAATTCAAAAGTTTCTTTAAATTATATGTTTTTTTTCGTCCATAGATAGGATAATCGAATAACATTCCTCTGTATACTTATTTTCTTGTAAGTGGTTGTAGTTATACATTTTTTTATTTTTACTAGAGTTCTTGTAGATATACAATTTTTGATATATTATTTTATTATTTAAGTTACTATAAATAATAAACCATATTTACTTAAACTGTCATAATATTAGTATTATGTTCTACAATCTGCTTCGAAAATTTGGTAATAATGATACAATTTTTACGATAAGTTTAATATTTTTTATTTCTTGTAATGAATTTAAACGTGGATTTACGGGAATAATTTATATAATATCACATTCCAAAGACAAGTGTATGAATTTTTGTCATGACATACCATATAATTATATTTTTTGTGTATAAATAAAAGGAAATTGTATTAAGTGTGAGTGTTGCGAAAGCTTGGTGCGTTAGTGTTTATTTCTAAACCTAGAATAGTATTTTGGAAATATTTCTTTACTTTTTCTTTTATCTATCTGACTCTCAAGTCTTTTACTAGAGATCGCGCCATATGAATTGGCAGTTGGGGGCGTCGCCACAGTCGCGTAATTCAGTGTTACCAGTAAACACGCCAAAACTAGCACTCACTGTGCCACACGGCTCGATACATTATAGGTTTCATTTGTAACGGTCTTTGGTTGCAGAGCTATAAACTCAAATAAAACAAATTAATATATCAAAGTCAAACTATGTTTATTTAAAATAGGCCCTATCACAAGCTCTCTTTGAATGTTATCTTATGATCTAAGTATAACAACAATAAAGATTATTATTTTTATAATTAACAAACATAAAGATTACAAAGAAAGTGAGCTATCAAACCTATTGCCTAACGTGGTAAACGGTAAAAAGTGGCTTTGTCCAGCTATCCTCAAAATAAAGATTTTTGCTTCTTAGCCACTCTTGCATCTCAGATTTTCGTGACGATATTGTTGGCAAACTTGGAACTAAATTTGTCGTTTCCGCCATTGCGTGTTATTTTGTTGTTGTTTACTGTTTGTGCTTGATTCGATTTAACTCATTATTCGTGGTAAAATCGTTTAAAATGGAGGAGAAAACTATCAAAAGTGCTGCCAGAGAAATCATAGCTAGTTTTGGCGTGTTTACTGGCAACAGTGAATTATGCAACTGCGGCGACGCCTCCATCTGCCATAATATATTCAAAATTATGAATATCACAAGCTCTTTTTGAAAGTTATCTTATGATCTAAGTATAAATTAAAAAAACTATTTCAAACATGGCACTGAGCATTGTCTTTACATATTTTTTACCGAGGTTAGATCAGCGGAGACCCTAGCTTGGAGAAGAACTAACAAGAAACTCCGGAAATCAATTTTTTATAATCACCCTTAACAAACATAAAAATTACAAAGAGTGGGCAAAAAACACAACGCTGGTAATACTAAATTTACCTTTCATACAAAATAACACGCAATGGCGGAAACGTCAAATTTAGTTCCAAGTTTGGCTACTGCCACCTTATGTGGCGGGTACTCTATATAAGTATGTAATGTACTTAACCTAAGTGACACGTAGAGACTCCCTGAATTGACTTTATCTCGAGATTTACTTTACTTATATTCTCCAGTTGTTAAAACATGATGTAATAAACATATAAAATGTATTCGACCATGGTTTTGTAAAAAGGTATCAAATTCCAAAATCCTATTTTAGTAAACATGTGGTTCCAAACTTATTTAGTATTTTGAAATTTAAAGACTTGTAGTTTTAATACATCCATGTTAAATTTATGGAATCATTATATTATTCAGAGTGTAACTAAAGATCAAGAGATCGCAGATTTTTTTTATATTCTAAATGCATTTATTTACTTTACATAAGTAAAAAAAAGATTTTCCTCCATCTGAAGTTATTTTTTTATAATAGTGTAAATGTATGTGGAAAAAAGTACTTACACAAGCTCATTAGTGTGATTTCAACATGCATGTATTAAAATTACTACAGAATTATATTCGCTTAGGATAGCCTGTAGATAACGTTTAGATAGTTAATAATCCGAGTCAGCTTTATTTATTTTGCAAAGTTTATAAATATTGTTTATATTAAGGAAAAGCATTGGCTTAAATAATGTATTATTTGATTGTGTTCCTTACATGTACCTACAAATACAAATTAAATTTGATGTCTTTGCTATATACAAATAGTTTTTATTTCTACTATAAAAGTCTTCGGTATCCATTTATATTCTAGATTTTATTAGATACACTATTTCATTACTGGTCTACGTATATTAATTATACCATGGCGTCAAGTAACAACAATAGATGCTATTCTGCTAAGCATGACTTAATTTATAACGTTATACATATGTATCTTTCCAGAATTGCAGTTGTGATATAAGTGTCATTATTTTTCAAAAATACTTGAAAACTAATCAAAAACAGAAGAGTTAACGAACTTTACGCTGCATTCAAGAGATCTTCATTTTGAAATCTCAGTAGCGTAACGGGACAGGCAATAAAACAAAAACATTCTTTTCTCAAAAATTAATTAATTTGTTGTAATTGAAAAGTTAGTTCTGTGACGTCAGATCATTGTTTCGTAACCGGAAAGAATTTGGAAAAGCATTTCTACGAGTACTTTTTACAACACTGTAACTACACTTGAAGGTAAAAATGTTGGGTTAGTTTAAGTTTCTTTGGAATAATTCATACGGTAGAATAGAAGGAACCAAAATGATATTGGTGTCCATCTCGATATAAAGGTTTTTGTGTTGAAGTGTGCAGTGCTATGGAAATGTTATACAGTTGAATATTGCATACATACACATCATGGCGTCTCCCTGTAGAGTGGTAGACAGAGATCATGGACCCCCATCTGCCCCGATCCTTACAAACCACTTTCTCTTCATTGAATATTATTACACGTATTATTGAATTAACTTTAAATTGGAGTTTAGGTGAATGCACGTAGAAATAGAGGCAGTTTAATGTTCACGCCTAAAGATGCCAAAATTGCTTACTATTTATTACTGAGCTAGTTAGCTTTCACAACATATTAACAGATATTTACGATATATTTAAGTCCCATTATCACGCATTAGCTATTTCTAGTTCAAAAGATAATAGGTCTATTCTAGATGAAATAATTGACTGCCCAATAAATAACTAGATTCTCTGAAATCATTTGGCTTTCTATCCAATCATTTTACGATTTTGTTTTATTTTGACGACATGTCACGAAGTGTGTGAACTATGATCATAAATACGGAATAGTAGATCAAAAATTAAATATATTATTAATAAAATAACACTCTATTGAAACCTTGCTAATGCGTTCGGTGGTACAAGTTTTAGCTGTTAATTTCACCAGTTTTATGGCAATTCTTAAATAAATAAAATAACATTTTTTATGTTTAAACTCTATTATACTTGCACTCGACTATAACAAAATCGTCTGCTGTAGTGTAGGGTGGCCAACCATCCGTGAAAACGTTTTATCTTAGCAAATCATTATCGGGGATCAAGATTGACCTTCGGATTTTCAAAATAAGTAATAATGGGTGTTCATTACATTGTTTTCCCGACCTTGTGCTGTTTAAAGCCTATTGTTATGCACTGTGGATGCTTCTGAATCCTAATTGACGAGTACCTGATTACAATAAAACCTTGAATTTATCAAAAGATTAGGTGGTATATCTGTTTCGAATACCTATGTCATTCCTGATAGGTAAAATATATGTAGGTTACTGTTTAAATTCTGTATTTGATTCAGATTTAGAAGTTGGTATATATGAGGTTGTACTTAATCTGCTTATATAAACTATTTTAAAAGAAACTTGCAACTTTTTGTTATTTTTAAATTACAAATAAAATCACAGAATAGAGGTCTGTGGATAAAATTATGATCGAATTTTTTTCGCATCGCTTGACTTGAGCTATGACTAAACCAAAGTGAAACTTACAACAAACATGTGTAAACATTAAGTAAATATGTTAATAACTTAATTGTAGATTACAATCGTTCTTAATTATTTTGTTCTTTAAGTCACTATGTCAGAAGTTTGTTCCATATAATGTATGTGCAAAATAAATGCAGGTTAAGTCAACAGATAAGATTTATTATACTATAATTATTTCGCAAATTTAAGTTACCTGTGCGATTTATAATTTGTTAACAGCTTTATAAATATTATAAGTAAGTAATGTATATACTTGTTTATACAACTAGTAAGTAGTACCTACAATTTAGAAAATGTGAACGCGTCCTTATTTCATTGCAGCTTTTGGAGATGGCCTTTTGTTAGCCCAAATCAGAGAACATACTAAATATATATACACACACACACATATATATATATATATATATATATATATTGTGAGACATTATTACACCAATTGAACTAGCCCCTTGCTAAGTACATTTAAGACTTGTGTTAAGGGTACTAGTCAACGTATATTTAAGAAATATATACTTATTATACATAGATAAATACATATAAAGCGTATATAATCAACAACCAGTCTGGAAGGCAGAAGAATAGCGTAGTTCTTAACTCTCTCTCCACCGGGAATCGAACCCGGGACCTCACGATTAGCGTTCAGGCGTCTAAACAATCGCGCTACGGATGTCTTCAAAAAATGTCAGAACAAAGACAAATAATTACACTACGCAACTCCCATACGAACACGAGACATCGTTATAACCCGTCATACATTTGACAAAATGATAAAAAAACATTCTCAGTGGGATATCTCAATCGTGAGTGAAATTGTGTCCCAATGTGATGGTTAGGTACAAAAAATTCAGACTAAATTTTACGGAGTATTGTCCACGTCTTTTTACTTGACCGCCACTGACCAGACACGTACAATTAAGTTATCGTGTGAAAGTTAACCTTGCTTGTAAACGTTACACTTGTTTGTAACCTGATTTGTTGATGGACCTCAAATAGAGCTTGTTATCAATGATAAATAGGGCGAGATGCACTCTTAACCTCATTAAGTTTATTACGTGACTTAACCAAACTTGAAGTATGCGGTTATTGTATAGAATTTGAGGAATGTCGAAAATGATGATCTCTGAACTACCACTCCGAACTCCACCTAAAAAGGATATAAGTACGTGAATGTATATGTATATAATACATTAATGAAGGCATGTGATCCTACGGTTTATGCTAAAGTCCTTTACCAAGATAAAGGTTAGGTAGATAATTAGATATACTATATTAGAATTCATTTCAAGGCAAGTATTATTATAATTATTATTTTTATAATCCAAACGTAAGCAATATGTCGAATTTCTTTTAAGTATGTTCAGGACCATTTCTGAGGCAACTACAAACTCAATTTCGATTATTACTTCACCTTAATGCTTATAAAATTGTTAGGCAATCAAAAACAAACTGTGATCATAATAATCACTAAGATAAAGCTATTTATACTAAGTATGATAATCATGATCCCATATATCCCTCAAATTCTGACTCACAAAGTTGTTAATGCGAATGTACTCCCAGACACATCAGTCGCCTAAACGGTACTAGCGAAGAGAATAAAAACCACAAGTGTAGTTGAATTGTAATTTTTCACTATTTTGCCCAACAATGGAAACTGAACAAATGGGGCTAATGATTTATTACGGTGCGCCTTGTCTCTATAAGCAAATCTGTTTCTCCCAAAAAACTACTAAGCATAACCATTATAACTAGATCTCCGATTGTATGAAACTGGTATAGTAAAAAAAGTTCTTAACTGACTAGAAATGTGAACGTTGATATGCATGGTTATAAACCTCGTAAAATTTTAATACTATTTTCACGGTTTACCGTAAAAAATGGTTTGTAGGCAACGGTTATTCCGAATTCTGATATATTCTAACTCATATTGTCGTGGGAATGGATAACTGTTTAAAGTACAGTTTTTGCATACTGTAACGTTTATAATGGTTACGTATGTTACGTGTTTAGTGCGGTGAGGCGGTTTGGTGGTTTTCGCTAATGTGCGTCTTAAAGCTTTGAGATGTTTTAATCACCTCAGTGCATAACCATGAACTTGTTATTTAATAAAAATGTAATCATTTTGTACTTATATAACAGACTGTTTGATTTTTCTTATAGTGCTTTATGAAACGGCGGTTTCATAAAATAATTAATAGGTGATTGGCGACATATGAAACTGAATATAATTTCTAATTTATCGTTAAAGTACAGGATAGTCTAAACAGTGAGTATAACAGGAATTGAAATAAGCTTTTTACTCAAGCGTCGGAACTTATTTCAGAAAATGCTTAAATATTATTACTTTATGAGAACAGACCAAAAGATTCCGAAGAATCTTACATTTAAATCATTGTCGTGTATTATCTAATTGTCGTTGTCATCATAACACATAAAGCTACAGAATAACATTATGCCTAATACTGTTAAATATAATTTTATTTTGATTATGGTTTAATGCGCCTCTTTACAAATACACTGTCAACCTAACCTGTCAACGACTTATAAACAACCACAAACACAAAATACGTTTAGATCGCACAACCAAATTTCTCTGTAAAAATGGATTCAAGCTAGCTAATTCAATAAGCCCTGTCTGTACCGAATATTCCAGATAGTATAAAATCGTGGATCCACAAGTATCTTCGAAAGCTCTGTCTCTGCCAAACCGAAAAGGTTTGGAAGCAGAGCTCTTACCATGCAGCTTTGAAAGGTATGTGAGCCTAGTCTTGTAAAATACATAAACGTATGTGAACCATAAACCCTCTTCGAAGAGTTCAAACTCTTGATTATTGTCGTATCTTCGATGATTAGGCACTCAAAGGCCACAGTTAGCCCAATGTGGCAAATATGATATGTTATATTCTGTGTCGCTGTTTAAAAGTCAATAACTATTGCTGTCGTACGGACAGGTTTCCTCATGAGAGTCAAGTTTTATTGTTAATTTATATGGTGTTCCGTATATCAAATGTAATTTATTCAGTTCAGTGCTAGTCTAGTAAATTGGGTCTGTCCTAATAAGTAAAATTGGCGATATAAAAACATTTGCGAAAGCACCGAATACTAGAGAAAACATCGGGAGGAAACATAGTTGTTGTTACCCGAATAAGTAATATGGACACCTCGAACCCACGTGTTAACCAGATATAGTCAGTACTCAATGTGACAGGTGGTCAGCCATGTCACCATTTACAAGCACTAACGGTTTCCTCACGATGTTTTCCCTCACCGTATAAATTCCATGCATTTCGTAAATGTGTTTTTATTACGAAAATGTACATAGAAATTCATTAAACTTGTAGCATTCAGTAGCATTCAGCAGTATTATTAGCTCAAATAATACTGCTGAATAGGTAATACTGCTTATAAATGGCGACACGGCTTACTACCTATTAGATTGAGTACTGACTATCTGGTCAACACGTGGGTTCGAGGTTGCCATAGAATTACTACCTTCGCAATTACAGAAATGGACACCCGAACTTCTGACTAACCAGCAAGGGTTAATTGTTGAAAACTCGTTACTCTTTTTTCTAATCTTAAACCCTAATCTAAAAATCTAATAGAATCACATTAGATGTTCTTACAACCAATCATTTACCATATTTAGGATCGATATAAAGAAGCGTCGCTGTGGTTGCAAGTATATCACGAAGACGACAAAATGCGGACCCGACACGCCGTGTCCCTCAGAACAGGGAAGCTGGTTCGATACCCGGTTAAGTGATGTGAAAAATGACTACTCGGACATCGATGAAGTACTGTACTGTCAGGAAAAGTCCGAGAATGTAAGTTCGATATTTATTTCTATCATAATTTATATTAAGGTATCTTTTACAGGTTAGTTAATGGATATAATATTATGAACGTAGTTATTCTTAATGAGACGTATGAGATGTTGTATCCTCGAGGTTCTGCATGCTTTAAACGGTGTAGGTACTTGAAAGTTATCGTAGGTGTGTTTAAAATATGTAAAATAAAAATTTTAATTAAGTTGGTACTCGTGATACTGTAGCTTAATTTAATTGTTTTTTCTCTCTTGTTCTCTAACTTAATAAAATTATTTTTGTACCTAGCACGTAGGTTTTAATATTTATATCAAAGCTTTTGAATGTAATTAAAAAGATCAAATTTTGTTGATTAGCAAGCATATGTATCAATAAACTTCTTAAGACATGACAAGAATCATTGCGAGTGATATTTAATTTCGTTTGGAAAAACATCATACGGAGTATCATTATAGAACGTAACTTTACAAACTGATTATGTCTTAATCCAATCTCATATATTTATAGAAATTAATATTGTTCACATTCTACATCTAACCTAAGTTTGGAAGCCATATAAAGCTAGAATATAAGCTAACTTAATCGCAAAAGAGTTAATTTTTTTAACCAATATAAAATAATATGATCGCTTCTTACACAATGAGTACATTTAATTTTCATCCAAAACCATTTGCCTACCCTCTAAACCTCTCTAAACCCTTGAAATAAATATACAGAGAGGGTAGGTAAGTGGTTTTGGATAAAAATTACGTATACTTATTGTGTAAGAAGCGAGAGTGATTGGATTTTGAAATAATCAAGATATAAAGTTACGTTCAATACTCTTCATGATGTTTTTCCACATAAAATTAAAAATAACTTGAGCTTGAGCTGGGACCATTTCACTGGGCAATGACATACACATGTAGGATTTAATAACTTACTTGTATAAACTTCTTTTCTCTTTTTTTTTCTTTATTAATTTCCTGTCTGTGTATGTCAATGTGTTTCTATGAATAAAGCTTATTATTATTATAACTCGTTATTACTTATACTTAGCCTTCCCCCAAATCCTCTTACCTATAGTCTCAAAAGCCTCCTATTCCGTGGGTTGTGTCGTGAACTCGTGACACTGGATGACTAAAGGTCTGCGCCGCGTATCGGTCATCGGCAAGCCACTGCACACTCAATTCTGATACAGCATCGGTGTCGTTACTCTTCCCGGCTTGTTATTTCATTGTTCAGCTCTCATCCTTTAACATTCTTGTTTGGCTCTGATTTAAGGCTGCCAGGAATGTTTTGCTAATGGCTACGTCAACTGTTCGTGGAGATTTCTGCGCCTGACTGATTATTTTGTGACGGGTTTTGTTTTCTAATGGCATTTGTAACGAGATGTCTAAGGATGGTTTACCAATTAATTGTATTGTAAAATAGTTACGTAAAATGTTTACGAATAAAAGACATTTAATATATTAAATCGTTGCAAAGGTTTTTAGCTTAAAAACTTTGTATAATATTAGATGCGGATTAGTTTTCGCCTATTGGTAATGTAGATCATTTCAATTAAGTTTCAGTTTTAGGAACTGCTTGTTCATCAGTTTTCAATCGATACAAATTTTCGTGTAGGTTGTGCATAATACCTGTGTCAAATTTTAAACCGCCATATTTGGAAAATTGTGAAAAAATAGGCACTATAATACAGATAATTGGTTAGTCATATCTTATTACGTGCCCAGTAGAAAGGCACCTGATATCTTTTCTGTCTTTTCATGACTCAGATGACTTAAAGTTAATTACCAATAACTAAAAAACTATAGTAGTTACTGCGGTGGTGTAAATTAATAACTGGAAATAATTTTAACGGTTCATTACTAACTGCTTTAAACGATAGATTAAATCATGACCAAAACACATTGTGCGTTAAGTCCGCATATTAATAAGTAGCCTTAATCAGTAATCATCTAATGAGTGTAAGTAAAATATTATACATCATATAGCTTCAAAAAATAATATATAGTTCGTAAATGTCACTGACTTTAAAATTGTAGCTTAAGAGTTATGAAGTTTATCTTCACGTTTTATCTCAATAAGCAGGTACATTTTGACATTCTTCAAATTCTTAAGGACAAGCCTGACAAATGTTATATACTCGTATAACTATGATTTAGTTTTAGGTGTACACAAATCTGAGAATTTTGAATGAACGTGAGTTAGCATTTTCAAGCTCACTTATACTATAATAACTATATCCTAATCTTTGCCCATTTAATCACAACCCCTTGAGTTACTTATCTTTCAGAATTGAACACGTGAGCCTGTGTCCATCTTTAAAATTATGTAACTGAACTAATCTATACGACATATCATCCTATTTACTGATGTTATTTATACCAAACAATTTAAAAACAATAACCCAATTCTCAAAACTATTTAACAATCAATTACTCTCTTAAACCAAATTCATCATTCCATCTCTACACGATCCCGAAACTCCGCTGGTCTTTGGGGCGAATCCCGTTGTCCGCAGCGGTGTCTCAAACAGCGCCCGTGCTTAATGGCCCTTCGTGAATCCCCGATACGATCACCCTCGTGGTTGGCCGCTCTTCCTAGTTCATGAAACGTAACAACAAATGGGATGAGAATTAAAAAGCAGGATGTAACGAAGCATTGATAAATCAAGTTCCCAGAGTGTAGCTGTTCTTTATTCCTGTCGTGATATTGGTCTATCGCTTTCACGAGCTAGCTGCGCCGATTGTTTCTGTGAAAAGATTGGAACGTGTGAGGTTTGGGATTTGTAGTGGGTGTCTTTCAATTGTTTAGGGTTTTGTTAATAATAATAATTTGGTTATAAATATATACATTTTTTTATCTAATCCTATTTGGAATATAATATCATACTCGTATCTCCTTCGTCACCTTTGCTATTCATTACATCTCCTTGGTCATTAATTACGGAGTCACGATAAATTCAGCATTATACGTTTAATTATTTGATCAGTTTGGGAAAGAACGACTGAATGAATGTCAACATTTAAACTAGGATTTTCTTTTATTTTTATTTTTTTCTTCAGGACTGTGTCTACAAGGTCCGTGGTGTTATGTCATGGTATGACGTCGTAGAAGCACACAGGAAACAAAAAGGGGTAATCTTTAGCTTATGATATAGAATAGAAAAACATCTATTTACTGTTACACACACATCGACAGCTTACGAATGAAATATTATATAACAGCGTCTCTGTATAGTAGTAAGGATACCTGTGTATTTTAATTGTTAGTATCTCTCAAAGGAATAAAATCTACATATAAAGCATTGTGGTAAATAAAATCACCGTATGTAACAATGGTCATATAATATGCGACGATGAATATTTTTGTATGTTTCGCATATTTGTAAGTTATGTTTCACGAAAGACCGATACGAAAAAGAGCTAGTTTGAAATAAAGTATTTGTATATTATTTTTTATTTTCAGAAAACCTCCAAATCTGGGTCTGAACAAGAGATACAACTTAGTGAGGTGAGCTTTTCATTGGTGAAATAAATTGGTTTGTTTTGGTACTAGATGTTGCTTAACCTATTTTTATTATAATTTGTTTAAATTTGTTAAAGTTAATAACTAGCTCTCAAACAAGTAGTGAAACATAAATACATATCACGCCTGATTCCCTGTACAGGGGTTAGACAGAGATCATCGATCCCCATCTACTACATTACATACATAACATCTACTAGGAAAGAATACAAATTAAAATGTATGGGATTGATTAACTGGAACATTATGGTTCCCACAACTTTAATTTTCTATTCTTTTAGTGTTTTGTCACTTATCTAGGAGCCCTGTAATGTGTAATAACATTATGTATGTTACATATTATGTACGCATACGCTTAACGACTTGTGTATACACACTCCCTTTTTTATTATGGCGGGGTAGTCAGAGGTTTGAATGCCCATCTCCGAAATTTCGAAGGCATGTTAGGTATGGCTCATTCAAAGCCCGCGTATCACTAGATAGACAGCACCCAACGTGAAAGGTAGTGAACCGTATCACCATATATAGGCACTGACTATTACCTATTCTGAGAGATAGCCAGGTTTCCTCACGATGTTCTCCCTCACCGTTAGCAACTGTAAATTATGTACGTAAATGAAAAACGCATATTTAAATTTCATTCATTGGTACATGCCAGAGTCGGTTTTCGAACCTAGGACCTTTCTCATACGAAGTCCGAGGCCTTACCCACTGGGCTACAGTCGCTATATTATACAGGGTGGCGCATTCAAAACGGTCAGTATGGGAAAGTCTGAAACTATAAGAGATAGGAAGATTTGTCCTTAGGAACCATGTCACCGATTTTGATAAAAATAAAAACTGCATTCATACTTTCTTTGAAAAAACAACTGTAACCAGTATGGGAATCGACCCGGTTTCTTTAAAAAAATAAACTTGGCTTTTTCTTTTTAAATGTGGATTGTGTAGGTCTTAAGCTGTAAATGTCTCTATGAAATATGATGTCAAAAATGAATAAAATGCATGGTTTTGGCATACTTTAATTTATCATTCACAAACCTCGTGTAATAAATAAATACATATTACGTTACAAGGCACTTTTTAATGAGTGTTTAATTTGTTTTTATTACAGCTTCACCCTGTCCGTGACGGATCCACGCCCTTTTCAGTAAGTACAGAATATTTATATATTTTCACAAGTGGCTGCTTAGGAAAATTCGGTAGAAAAGGAATACCTGTTTTAAATAATTATTTGAGTCTAGCGTTTGTTTAACTTTAACATTCAAACTTATAGTCTTAAAGCGAAAAGGAGAATGAGGACTATTGACTTAAAGATTATGTCAACCTCGGAGATCTGACTAATGATTTTTCTGAGCCCTTTCTTAAAGTGGTTTGATGATGCCGGGGGAATAGCCAATCGTCTAATGATAGTAAAAAAATATTATTCGCAATCAGTATAAGAATACATATGTATAAGTTTGATGAATGGTGCATCTTTGTTATTGCACGCATACTATACGATATTGCATTCACATTAGTTGAGATGGAATTGATGATATTTTGTTATGTAGGTACCCTACAGTATGAGTTTTTTTTCGCAGGCAAACACTAATATCAGTAGCAACAAAAATGACTACAATAAATACGTAAGTCAAGTTTTAGTGCTTCTGTTTCATTGAAAGGAATAACGATTGCAATAACTAACGGCCAACCATCAATGGAATTAAATGGGTTTTGAAAAAAATAGATTTATTTATTTAGATTCTACTAGATAAGTTAACCAATTTTGTGATGCTGTATTTTGCCTTCAATTATACTTTCTTTTCTGTAATTTTCGAACTTGGTAATTTAAATATAAATTGGTTACTATAAGAACAAATATGGTTATTTCTGACCCATATTTTAGACTAATTAACCGAAATGATAGACATATTTCTTCGGGATATGTTTTGTCACAATATATTGGCCGATCTGTTTATTTTTTTAAATGTATTTTATTTACAGTTGGGTCCGGAGCTGTGTGTATCCACAATGTACAATGCTGCATCGGTAAATACCACAAATACTTAGACCATCGCTTAATATATTCCATTTACCCCTAGTCCCTTAGACGCCTCTTACGAAAAGCCGGAAGACCGTAGCCAGGGGCCTTAGTTTACTAATGCATCTAAAGCACAATTTTAGTTCAGTAGTTATACAATAGTACGGCGGTAGCAGTAATTTGACACTTTTGGAATACTAACAACTTTACAACACTGAAGCGGTATCGAACTGCGTCTGAAGTACAAAAAAGCTAATCCATTAATCAATCGTGGCTCAAAATCAGCTCTTACGCGTTATTTTTGGCACACCATTATTGTTTTGAATGCTTTGTCTATGCTCAATCGTAAGCGAGTATGCTATTGAGTTGTTACTGAAGCGCTACTGACGCGCTATTGAGACACTATCGAGGTACAAATGTAAGGCCCTAGTTAGTATTTTCTTAACGTCCCTGACTACATCTGACCTGACATGGGACCACAACTAATAATATTATAAAATACACTTCACGACTATTGTTCCTCTCGGGGTGTTCAGAAGTTCTCGTGTTTATACTATTGTGAATTATTTTATCTACGACCACCTTAATAGCTAATTTTCTACTCGGGTTCAAGTGATATATAAATAAAAATTCATCCTTTTCGGGGTGGACATAACTTCAGAAAAATGATATCTCCTATTTCACTTTTTAGCATGAATGTTGGGGTTGTAATGTTATAAGTAATTGAATATGTAGTCAATTTTGTTTATTTTTTTTTAGTGCTGCAGATGTGTTGCCGAAAAGAAAAAGAAATCGAAAGTGTGTATATTTGTTGATAGCCAATATGATGATTTGTTTGTAGTTAGTTAAAATATCTGTATGTAGTTACTCTACCTACCCGTTCTTACAAATACGCAATCGCTTATATATTTATTTTCATTTAATGTGCGTCACCCTACATATACCCACTAGTAATTACAATTCTAAAATAATGAAATTATGTCAATTTAAACATGTACATACATACACACACAAAACATATATACACACACGGATATATATGATGGCTTACATAAAAAAAACCTTAATTTTTATTCTCATTCATGTCCGTAATATTCGAAGCAAATTTAGTTTGGTGTCGGTAATAAGATATTAGAAATTTAGGAATATTTATGGATCAATCCATAAGTTTCTTAGTCCTATGAGAAAATAAACTTACAGTAACATACATTCATGCTGTTAATCACTTTTGAAATGAACAGAAACTCGGAGTGATAAAATGTTAATATTAGTAACCTTAGTGCTAACATTTATACAGAACATTGGTGACATGTTTCTAGCTCATTGCATTCAATATATTCCATTGACCACTAGTCCCGTAGTCACCTCCTACGATATGCCGGGAAGAACGGCGTTTATTTAGAATTATTTTCCTTTATCTCAAACTAGCACAGATTCTCCTCGTACTAAATAGGTATAAACTTGTGTATATGTATAGTCAGCGCTAAAAGTGTAGTCCCAGTAACTTCTTATAAGGTTTAAGTTTATATTTTAAAACTGGCGCCACTATGCTTTGTCATGGCAAATATGTTCGCGTGCTTCGAAATGAAAAATATTGTCTTTTGTTTTTATAAACGTAAACCTTTTAAAAAGTTACTGGGACTACACTTTTAGCCTTAACTGCACATATATAAAAAGAATACTAACTAGACTTACCTTCCCATTCTGCTTATTTAGAAAATACGAACCATTTTGTATGAGATAGTGTATCTGTACTAGTATAGGTACTATACTTATATCTGTGCTATAGGTAAATGAATAACGGAACTCATTTTTAATTTTCTGCTTGTTTATTTCTGTATTTGATTTCGTAATCCGTGGAACGCAAATGAAGCGGTTAAAGTTATTATGTAGTTTTCCCCATCATTAAAACTGTACATGGTTCTCGATATTCACGTACTTTATCCTTGTTGGGGTGAATAGAATCTGAATGCAAGCTGAGATTACAATGGCCATTAAACCTAAAGGGTAGTAGAATAGCGATCACCACTGACAACTTAGTTTCGTTTCATGGACATCAATATACCTCGTCACACACAGTCGGTGGTTATAGGTACTTAAATAAATGATCGAAGAGTTACCATGCCCATATCTTATATCTATGCCATCTTGACGAAAGTTTTGCTAATAGTTACCGAGGTGTTGTCATGTCTCTGAGGTTTTATCCACCTTGATACGGATTAAGAGATGTGTTTGTGTGTATGTGAAGAAATACTTGTATGTATCTCTTTTTTACTATTTAGTAGTTTTTACGACGTAAGGAGTTGATGTAAAATTATAATATTTCATAATTATATTAATATAGCGAATTTAACGCCTAATAAATTTGCGTAAACGACAAACATTGTAACGACTACCTTTCAGTATGTTGTGTACTTATCATAAATCACCACTTTGTACATTTTACAGGATTCATCATGGACAGTTGAAAAGGTAGAAAAAGTGAGTTGAACATAATTTATTAAACGTTTACTTATATTGTATTAGATTTGAACTCGTTATATAGATATACCTAATATTCATGTACTGACAAATTCTGTCTAAAATCACGTGTCCTCTTATATACGTTTATATATCATGAACTTTTCAATTATAGCTGTATTAAAGAAAGTTTTTATTGAATAATATGAAAAAAGTATATACGATTCCACGTCATAAACTATAAATGAATAGCTGTTTCAAAGATCAATATTATTGAATAAGCCAAAAAAATGGATGATTCAGAATATAATAGTGTGTGCAAATGGGTACTATTAAGAGTATTTAGTTAGTTGAAAATAAGATTTATTTTACTCTTTTTTAGGCCTTACAAGATTCACCGAGCGTTCACGCATTTATAGAGAGGTGCATATCGTCGATTGAAGCGAAGTGTGAGAAAAGAGTAAGTTCATTGTTGACTCTATGCTAGGTAGCCCTTTGAAATAAGATGTAGTCGAAAGTATGGTATGGCAAAAAAAGCATGAAAGTAGAATCAATGTTGTCGCAGTCACTGAGAAGCATGTTACGAGTGACATTGAATAATAGAATTAAATTTATTGTGATATGGGAAGGTTGTGGTTTGAATGAAAATGTAGTGAGTACAATTGAAAAGGGCATGCTTCGACGGTATGGACATGTTTAGTGGATGAATGAAAGTAGATTGACGAAAGGAATGTATGTGAGTAAAGACATGACAGTCAGATCGATGCCATATTGAAAAAGGGTAACGATAGAAGTACATATAACCGCCGAGTATGTATGAGTGTCAATGAAGCTAAAGTGGTGCGTCAGGATCAGGACAAATAGGGATCCGGGATTTCTGCCTACACCTCTACAGGGAATCAGGCGTGATGTGTATAAATGAATGTATGTACTTCAGCCTTGTGTGAGATTTTGACGTCGAGCAAAAAATGACGTGCCTTGTATGTTACTATAAGCAAACAATAGTAACGCTGATATTATGTCAGAACCGCAAAAGGAAGATATCAATATTTTTTGAATTGTTTTCAGAAAAAAAGGCGGAATTCCGAAATCAACAAATCACCATCAAGTCAAGGTGAATTTCCAGATACTCCTCACACTCGGGTAAGCAAGCATTTCTTACATACATACATGAATCATGCCTCTACGTCCCCAACGAGATAGGCAGAGACTCGAACGCCACCTGGAACAATCCTGATAAATCTCACTTTGATTTATATTTAATTTATTCATAATAATAGTTTTAAGTACTAAGATATTGATTAAAGATTGCAATAAACATCACTTGTATAATGAGAAGGAAGGAGGATGTCATGATGTTACCTTCGAGGAAACACACCTATTGTTTGATATACATATACATTCACGTCCTTTAATCCCTTTCGGAGTGGACAGAACCTCGGAAATATAATGTCTCCTAGGTCACTTTTTAGCATTAATATTGTTTGATATAAGCAGTGTCTATATGAATTATATAGTTTTCGTGAAAATATATTAATTGATCTACTTGCGTTTCTGGTTCAATGTTTTGTCAATGATAGTGGGGATGTGCTTGCTGACACCAAATACTATTCTATCTATCTAATATAATTCGACGTAGCTCAGTTGTTTGGGGATTGGCTCTGTATCAGTGGGTACAGGGTTCAAATCTCGCTTGAGCATGTACCAATGGAAATGAATTTTAATGAATTTGTTCATTTTTGTAATAAAAACACATTTACGAAATATATCGAATTATACGGTAAGGGAAAACATGGTGAGGAAACCTACCTGGTCGTGGAACAGATAATAATTAGTGATTGTAAATGGCCACATTGCTGATCACCTGTCACACACAACATGTGGGTTCGAGGTGTCCATAGAATTACTACCTTCGCAATTGCGGAGAAGGACACCTGAACCTCAGACTACGCCGCAAGGGTTAATGGTCGTGAAGGCGTCTATCTGATATCTACATCTAAGCCTACGTGCATCCGTTTTTAGATCAATGTAATGATATTGCTACTAAAAAATTCATTTATGAACTTGCAGAGTGAGAAAGAGAAAGTACCAACGTCGAAACAAGAAACTGAACGAGTGAGTTTTTCATTGCCTTCAATTGAATGTTTAGTTAATTGATTAATTTTCTATTTGAGATAATTAGGTATATTGTTGACATATCGGCGATCAAAGCGAAGTGTGACAAAAGATTAAGTGTACTTATCATTGACTTAATATTAAATGATTATACATACTTAAGAGTATAAGTGCCAAGTTAAGGGGCAAAACATTTAGTCATTTTAACTTGTTGGAGAAATATATCTGAGAAATTTAGTAATAGGTGCCGTTGATAGTTATAACTCTATGGCTCCAACTTTAAACGTAATCTCTTAGTCGCTTTTTATGACATACATACATATATTTACGGTGTCCGGGGAACAGGTAGGTTTCCTCACGATGTTTTCCCTCACCGTAGTGTACGGTGCAAATGGTAAATGGATTTTTATTATGGAAATGTACATGGAAAATCATTGAACTTCATTCCCATTGGAACATGCTCAAGCGGAATTTGAACCTTTACCCACTGATACAAAGTTAAGCCCCAAGCAACTAAACTACGCGGAATTCTAATGTAAAATATTAGATATTAAATGGCTGTGTGATTATCACTTGGGTAGAATTATCGTGATTATCGTGAAAGCTACATTTTGTTTAAAATATGCAACAGTTAGAGTCTGTATGAGGCAAAACGGAAAATTCCCCTACTGTATATTATTTGGCCTATATTTGTAAGTGAAAAACTGATTTAAACGGTATTATTTATTAATTGTATCTACGTCATTAACCGTTTCTGGTGCTATGTTTTGTCAATGAGATGACGTGCTTGACAACAAATACTATCTAAGACTACGTGCATCCGTTTTTAGATCAATATAATGATATTGCTACTAAAAAACTTATTTATGAACTGTATTTTATAGACTCAGAAAGAGAAAGTACCTACGCTGACAACCGAAAATGAACGAGTTAGTTTTTTATTTAATTATAACTATGAATATTTTTTATTTATTTTGTACGCATGAAAAGTACTAGTATTCCAGGTTGTCGTAAGATGCGACTAAGGTACGTGGATTCAATCCAACGATGGGTTAACTGACATGTCAGGCCACCTATATGACAAATTAATCCAAATGATCCTGTTGGTATCGTCACGTTAGAGATAATTACTTTTCATTGGGAAAAGGTTGGAAGAAAATTAGTATAAATGCATATTTCTGTTAATATTTTCAAAATGATCGTAATAATCATTTTAAGTATAGGTATATAAATTTAAAACATACATATACATTCACGTCTTTAAACCCCTATCAGGGGAACAAAACCTTGAAGATACTACTTCTTTTTTGTTGTGATGTTATATAAAACATTGGTAACATGTTGCTAGCCCATCTCATAGAATCAATGTACCCCTAGTCGCTTAATCGCCTCATACGACATGCTGGTAAGAACTGTAGCTAGTTAGCATTCTTTTTACGTCCCAGCTATCTCAGGATAATTTTTTTTTATGTCTCTTTTTTCTGTACAGCCCAAAAGTGAAACACGTAGTGGGGCAAAATCAACCACTAAAAAGTGTTCTGTTGGCCGAAAATTTCAAACTAAGGCGTGTATAGTAAGTATAAAAATTCACATTTATTTATTTCCTTTAATCCCTTTCAGGGTAGATACAACCTTGGCATGATATCTCCGTGATATTTTTTTGTGCAACTATTAGAGTTGTGATGGTATTAATGTGACAAAGCGTAGTCTCTAAGCACAGATAATATAATACTAAGTAAACTTTTACGACATACAAAATAGAAGAGCAAGTGTGCGAAGGTTAATGGGTGTGAGTGAAGCAAGAGAGATTTGTCACGATCCTTAATTAATCGGGCAATAAAATCGGGTCAATAATATTTAATACTTTTAATTTAAAGAAAACCATGGTACTTTTAGTAAAACTCTGGGTAGAGTATTATCAACATATACATGCTTACGTATTTACAAATTACATTTTGGTAAATTATTTCAAGATTTGGAAGCCAAATGTCATTAGGTAATATAGTCAAACGTAAAAAGGATCATAAAATACATACATACAATATACATTTACATCATTTTACGCTTTTCGGGTCCCTTTTTAGTCCCTTCGTCGCCTCCTACAACATACCGAAAAGAGCGACCACTAGTTGGCATTCTTTTTACGTCACAGACTAACACAGGACAGAACGTTTTTATTATTACTATATTGTTGCAGGCGAGAAAGAAGAAATCAAAACCTGCTGCTGTGAATGCTAAAATAGTAAGAAACATCTACCATGTATACATACACATACTATATATACGCCTGTTTCTTTACAGAGAAGTAGGCAGAGATCACTGATCACCTGTCTTGATCCAGATAAATTACTTTCACTTCATTGACGTTTATCAATATTGCGTCGATCTAAATGTCATATAATTATATGATATATATGTCATATTGAACAGGCTTCTACGTTTAATTACATTGGTGTTTATCTTTCACATGGTGGTACAAACCCTGAATGGTTTCATAGTAAATGATTTTCTCCTCTGTATGTTTTAGAAAGAGAGTAAGAGAATTTAGATATAGTATTTTTTTTAAAGCCTCGTACTCAAATTTTTCAACTATATCCCACTCTGTTATTTCATAATTATTTTAAAGGTTTTTTTTTCTTTTTTTTAATAAATTTATATATTATTGTTAACAGATTGATCTTTTAGATGAGTTGATAAGGCTCAATCAAGAAGTAGATTCCAGGGTAAGTCTTAAAATATTTTTTTTTTTCATTATATCTTTTGTTAAACTGCTTTTTGTTTTATATGTTAGGTTCGGCATAAGCGGCTGTAGCCTAGTCGGCAAGACCTCTGAAAAAGTATTTAATTTCATTGAAATGTGTTATTTCATGGTTTACGATGAATAGATGGTAACAGTAGCTGTAGCTTCCTAGGTCAGACCTCTGACTTCTTTATAGAGGTCCTTGGTTCGAATCCCGGTACTGGCATGTACCATGAATAAAGTTAAAAATGTGTGTGTATGTAAGTACGTCCATAATTTACAGTTGCTAACGATTCAGGGAAACCTTGTGAGCCTATCCCTCGGGATAAGTAATAGCCAGTGCCTGTCTGTATACAGCTATCTAATAAAACATATAAATATATATATAAACATAAACACATAACATACGCTTCACGACTTGTGTATACACACGGTATATATATATATGTATATATATACCGGTATATATGTATATATATATATATATATAATAGGATATTGAACTCATAAATTCTGTACAGCGTGCAAGGGATTAAAGCAATGTAATTTACCAATAGTATACTACCAAATTGTACTTCGAAAGGGTAAATGTTCTACTGTATCTATAACATTATTTCAAAGCTGTTACAAATGAACGGTTTCTTCTAGTCTGTTTCACCGCCCTATTTAATAGTATTAGTGTTATCTGGTAGGCTGGAGATTTCACTTACGATTCACGGATATATTTTTTGCGCATCACAAAGAAGATGAAAGTGTGGTAAAAAGTGTGAATGGGATCGTGTTTGCCAATAAGGCCGCCTATTCAACTCCTAATTCCGTCATTTCACTTTTTGACACAATTACCTTGAGATTTTAGAAGAAGGCTTTTGTTAATCTCTTCTGTGACCTATTGAGTCCTTTCAATAGGTTTGTAGTACAGTTTAAAACAATATAGGTATATAGGCTTTTATGTAACGATTTAAGTACAGTATATGTTTTTGTATTTATCGTTCTTAAATCGACATAAATATTTATTTATAATAAAATTCCAGAAGCGATTTTGTTTCATTAAGATGTATGTAATCAAAATAATGCTTTTTATAATAGTGTTTTTGTCAATGCATGGTCGACACCATATCCTACATTGCTATCTATGAAAACATTTTCTTAAGATTATACGAATATTCGAATTTATTCTAAAATTATCTTTAAAATGCTCAATTCAAGACAGACATTCAACCTGTGACTACGCCGACTAATAAGCGTCGTGTAACGTATTTGTCTATACATAAGTAAATACTTAATTCAATATTTTCTTTTCCTTTTAGAGATGGCTTGAAATGGCTAGCGATGACAGCGTTAGCAATGCTAATGAATTAAATGCAACCGTGAGTATGAAGTCCCGTGCTTTTCTTAGAAGTAAATAAGGTAATTACACATTAAATAAGGTAATTACAGTATCTGCAACGTAAGGTCAAGAAATTTGATTCAATCTGAATCTGTTGGGTAGGGTTGTGGTAACCATGATATATATTAACAACATATATAATAATATGTGTGTATGTGTACGGCTTTGAGAAGTGATTCTTCACGAAAGACTTTCTCAGGAAGCTTAAATTTGCGTAGTGAGCTATGGAGAGGCATATGCTTGGCATTTCCGAAATGAGGAGATCCGTAAACGAACCAAAGTTATAAGCGTCAATGTTACTGATGTTTACTTACCAAAAAATATATTCACATTACCAATGACATAAAGATATAAGAATGTAACGAGTGTTAAATAGTATTTTTGCGCCATAACAAGTATATTTAAGTCAAGTATAGTCAAGTGTATTTTGTCAATACTAACAATTCCTCTACTTAATATCCTTAGCATAAGTCGCCAATTAACTTTTTAAAGGTCTTAGTCATACATACATACATGCATACACATACGACCCTTTTCTGCAAAGGGGTAGGCAAAGATCGTGGAACCCTTCGATCCTGACAAACCTTCGCCCTATTGACATCCACACCGCTTCATACACACTTCTAACGTCACCCTTTTCAATATGTTGTCTATCTGACTGTCATACTTTATGGGGTGATCCCTAAGTATTAATTCAATTAGTATTATAATAGTCTCTCATATATGTACATATGTATATCAAATATAATGAATAATGTTTCGAATAGAAAGACTTAAACTATATATCATGAATATTAGTTATGTATGTTTTATAAGTTAGGAAAATATCTGTCGTATTAGCCGTGCATGTTAGGATAAGTATTTTAAACGAATACATAAATCAAAATATAATCCTACAATGACATTTATAATTCTTACTTTTTTATTTACAGTCGTCAAAAAAACTGTCAATTTGTGACGAGAAAACTACAGATGAAAATGTTCCAACGCGGAGGATAGAGATAACAAATCTTTATATGGCAGTTCAGGTAAAATTGTGTTATTACACACGTATCACTACATAGTATAAAACAAAGTCGCTTTCTCTGTCCCTATGTCCCTTTGTATGCTTAAATCTTTGAAACTACGCAACGGATTTTGATGCGTTTTTTTTAATGGATAGAGTGATTCAAGAGAAAGGTTTATATGTATAATAACATCCATTAAATAGTGGAGTAGGCTATATATTTTATACCCGTGCAAAGCCGGAGCGGGTCACTAGTTTCTACTATTTCGTTGAGCTATGGTGTTTTTTGTATTGTACAAGCATACATACATACACATCACGACTATTCCCATATAGAGGGGCAGAGATCACATGACATTCATATACATCATATACCTACATTCGGCGGTAAAAGGTCCTACTAAAGTCACCCCTTTTTCAATATGTCGTCTATCTAGGAGATATTATTATTACTCCCAGGTTTAGTCCACCCCAAAACAAACTAAAGGACGTGAATGTATATGTATGTTAGAACATACACATCACGCCTGATTCCCTGTAGAGGGATAGGCAGAGATCACGGATCCCCATTTGTCCCAATTCTGATAAACCACTTTCGCTTCATTGACACTCATACATCTTCTCATACACACTCGGCGGTTCTAGGTACTCCTACCGTCACCCTTTTTCAATATAGTGTCTTTATATTATTATGTATGTTAGAACCATGGTTTAAAATTTAAAAACACGAATGGTAAGCATATGTGTTCCTTTTGTTTTAATCTCGTTGAGGCGACTAAGGGACTATAGATAAAAGGAAGTCTTGATTCGAAAGGGATTAAGACAAACGCGTTCACGTCCATTAACCCTTGCGGGGTAGTCAGAGGTTCAGATATCCATCGCAATCGTGAAAGTAGTAATTCTATGGCTACCTCGAACCTAAGTGTTGACCAGATAGCACTCAATGTGACAGGTGGCAAGCCATGTCGCCATTTACAAGCACTTACTATTACTTGTTCGGGGAACAGGTAGGTTGCCCCACGATGTTTTCCCTCACCGTAGGATTGAAAGGGATTAAGGGATGTGATATATATTTCAATGTATTGTTTTGTTACAGTCGTTAAAAGAAGCAGTTGATATGGAGGTGATAGTCACCAGTGCCTCGAAAGATGATCCGAAATCAAATAAGACTGCTGAACCACTAGTTTTGAAAATTAAAAATCTCTATCTGTCTACTCAGGTAAATATTTACTTTTGTTTAATTGGTTTAATTTATTTTCCATACATACTTGTATTCACGCCACTACTTCCCTAAAGGGATAGGAAGAGAGTATTGATCGCGACCTGGAACGATCCCGACAAATCTCCCTTACTTCACTCACACCCATTACAACCATTTTTTTTTTCAAGAGATCTGCATATTGTATGGTTATTTTCATAATTTCATCAAACTTCATGAGGGCTTATATGAATCTATTGGGCGGTGGGCTAATAACCAATTACCAATATTCCATATCAATTTGATAACAATCCCGTCTGTAACTCCAAAGTTTGAGTTAGACAACGTGGCTTGTCTTCGAGCTTTTGTGCATCCCACAAGCTATAGTATATGTTTATATATAAAAAAATGAATTTTATTAGCAGCAGGCGCCTAAAGTACAACCAAATAACAGGATCACACCGAGCACCCCCTCAGAAATCATCAGGAACCCAGATGACAAAACGCCTGGAATAATACAAATAGAGAATATTTCTTTAACTACTCAGGTAAAATTAGTTTAAAACCAATTAGCTACCCTAGAGTATGGTGATTTTGCATACATATACATCTTTCTTGTTTCTTTATAGCGGGGAAGGCAGAGGTTACGAATCCCTATTTGTCTTAATCCTGAAAAACTCCTTTCGGTTTATTGAGATCCATACATCTCTTCCCTTATGCTTCTTATCGTTTTTAATGTGTCGTCTATCTGACTGTCATAATAATATATCTTAAATGGCTTATACATTTAAAGCATATATAATCAACGAACAGACTAGAAAGCAGAAGAAAAGCGTAGTTCTTAACTCTGCCTCTATCGGGAATCGAATCCGCGACCTCACGAATAGCGTTCAGATTCCTCAACGATCGCGCCACGGAGGTCGTAAAATATTAAAATTATGAAACCAGAACTCCAAAAACCATACTAAAAGTGACCTAGCTAATCGATCACGCTACGGAGGTCGTCAAAAATTAAAATTATGAAACTTAAACCCCAATAGTTATGCTAATAAATGACTTAGTAGATAGGATACAAGGTTTTCCCGAAAGAGGTTAAAGGACACAATGTTTTTATTTGTTCACATTTGAATTTTACATTAAAAACATTACAGCATACTCTATCTTTAATAAATATGAATACACTGTTGTTTATTTTCAGTCGTTAAAAGACGGGATTAAAGTTGACAACGAGATCATCACCATCAAAGGGTCAGATAAGACTTCAATGTCTATGGAAACTGCGAGACTATTAGTGACAGAAATCTCTAACGTACATCTGTCTACGGAGGTAAATATGACATAAGATAGTCCCTTGAGGGGTAGTCAGATGTTGCATATACAAAACTTGCTAAATAAGCGATTGTGTGATCGCAAAATCCACAGAAAACCAGATAGTAGATCATATGTATGTATATTGTTATAATAATCGTAGATCCTGAAGTTTTCCACGTAGCAAGACGTACAAATTTAAAATTAAAAATTTTACTGTAAGCTTGTTTTTTTCATTAATCACTTTTTTAACCATGAAATTAAATTGAGATGATAAAATAAATATGTATATTTATAAAATAGTATATACAATGACAAAGATCAATATCAATTTTTTGTACAAAAAAATAGGCAAAATATGTACTTACGATTTTATCGTGCACAACAGTATTAAGAAACTAATAGATCTCTAGTTTCTATCAATGAATCTAAGCGAACCTAGAGTTTACATATGTATGGGATGTACCCGTAAATTAATTGACTAATTTGTTACAGCCTGCACCTAAGCCTCAAAAAGGGCGTTCTATTGCCCGATCGATGGTTCCTGAAAAGTTCGGTTTAAAGGAGCTTTTCTACTACCTCCGCCTTTCAATAGTCACTATTTGCTTAGCTTTCTTTTACGTCGGATCCTGGTATATTAATTTGCTAACGTGGTGTTTACAAAATTCTGTTGACGTTTACAAGTCACGAGGGTACGTATTACTTGCTTATAGATACATATACATACACCCCTGTGCTTTCAGAAGTAGAGATGTCTAATCCACATTTTTTCTAATCTTGGCAAACCATTTTCGCGTCATTGTCATTCGAATACCTATTCGATGGCTGTAGATACTTTTAACATATTGAAATAAGGTATATATAGTATCTAATATATTAAATGATAAGTGTAGCAAAGTGCTGGATATCTGATGACACGTTGAGTGACCAAATACCATTGTAGATACGATGGTGGTCATTCAAGCCCTTTCATTATTCGCCCTTTTCAATATGTCACATATATTTGCTCATAGTACGTCTTTTCTTCAGTAAACAAACAATATACATTTATACACTTCAAGACTTGTGTGTACACACTTCCTTTTTATTGTGACGGGATAGTCACAGTCTTGTGTCCATCTCCAAACTATAGAAAGCTCCAAAATTTTGAAAAATTACGCATAATTGGTAATTAATTAGTTTATCTATTTTTTGTTGTTTCAGCGTATCGGATCCCCTGTTTGCGATAATCGTCTTAGCAACTTTAGCGCTTGCGTACAGCTTCATAATAAGGTTTGATCCCATGGTACAACGACTAGTTTAAGATGGATAACCTTAAAACGTTAAGGAAAATTCGTTATAGTCTTAATTGTATTATGAAATATGTATAGCCTTTTGGTGATGAATATATAGTATTTTTAAAATAGCAATGATTTTTTATTTTATAAGAAGACTTTTACATCCTTTTCTTATCAACAAGTGGACCTACGAGTATAGAAAAATATACTACATAGCAAGGAATTTACACACTTCTATCTAATCCGCGATCTTGTAACATAAATGGGACAAAGTGCCCGTACTTAAACCGGTTGGTACGGTGAATTTTTTTGAATAAGCAATTCACAAAATTTATGTATTAGATCGTGCCTCAAAATATATACAATATATACTTCTAGTAACCGTACTAGAGATAATACTACAAGAGCAGTTCAAAATACACCCGAAATCTCTATTTCAGCCAAGTAATTGAACTAAATCATCTTAGTATTAATTGAAGTGAAGCGTGATGTACTAAGCCGATCATTTCGGGGATTGTGCAAGCAGGAAGGAGTGTGAACCGTAGCAGCCTCACACCTGGTGAATGGTCGCGAGTGATTGAGCTCCCTCGGAGGCTTTCGCGCTCATTGTAGCTCGAGCTTCGCGGCTGAAGAAGCACGCTTCCATTGCCTTGGGTCTCTTAAAATAAATAGACGCGGTCGCACGTCTTTATATTAGACATCAACGCGCTTGAAATTTTGTGGATTCGTATTTAGTATTGTGTTTAGACTAATGTGTTTGTAGGATTTTTAAGATTTTGTAGTGTTTTTTTTCTTGTGTATCGCTTAGTGCATTCGATGAAAATGGTGCTAAGTACAAGGTAAGTGGAGTATGGAAATAATTGTTTGATATAGTAAGATTCTTGTTTTGAATATAAAACAAATAAATTAAATGTACAGGATTGCAACAATATGTTTAGTACCTCACTGATCATTATTACAATAAATAAATAAGCATCCCAAAACAAAACTATTTATTATTGTGACGCAATTCCTTTATTTTTATTGAAGATAAAGGAATAAACAACTTGTTTCAAATTTCATTGATCACATAAACACTATTGGTGTTTAAATAAGTTCACGAGCGGTACCCTACATAATTATACAAACCATATTTATCACTGTAGTACACACTCTAGTTTATCGCATTTTTTAATTTTGCGAGCTTATACTTTCATATAAAGTTATAGGTGTGACAAGACTAATAGTGTATTTTGACAAAATTATACGATTTTTTTTAATAACATTATTTAATGAAAACTTACACTCAAAACATATTACAATACTACGGGTAATTTAAAATGCTCTCTATTTAAGTTCTTATTACACTTGTGTTAAGGTTATCAGTCAATGTCTATTAAACAAATATATATGACTATATGTATTATTATAGATGTGTTACTTGGAATTTAAAGTTAACCTTCTTTCCTCTGTGATAGTTAATTTCATTTCATCACGAAATACTTACTTATGTTACAAGTTAACTTTATTACATCTGAAGAACCTTACACTAGCTTTAAATGGTTCAATGTCTTCACAATGATAACAATAGCGGTCTTAGAAGTCTACGCGTATCCTGACATAATTTACTTTGTGTTTTACATATGTTTACATATTTGTCTCTTTTTTTTAAGTGTAAGTTGAGATCAGGGAAACCAATATGAACAATGTCATACTTTGGGAATGGACTAAACTACGAAGATATGATCTCAGTAATCTTTAGTCTACTAATTAGAAATATTATAAAATGAATTATGAAAATTGATTATGTTAGTAGCCATCAAATTCCTCTTTAGACCTTAAGTAGACACTTAACATTATTTTACAACCCAAGCGATATTCAAATACAACGTTATTACGCACTGTTATACATAAATTACAAAGAATTAAGACTACCCATCAAGCCGGCTTAAAGATTGCATGGCGTATGTAAAGATAATAAATGCATACAGGAAGCTAATTCTGAAACCTATTTAGCAAAATCCGTTTGCGTTATTAGCACAGATGGTTGCGGCATCTAGCGTAAGATAGGTTACTCATGTTATAATTAGTTCGCGAAGCAGTAAATCATGAAGGGCAAAGAACTCCCGTTTCTTTGTATTCAAAGCGAATTTCCATTATTAAGAAATGGAAATGCAAACAATATGCAATGCAATTAACTATAACGTATGCAGTGTGCTGTGTCTAAATTTCAAAGGCCAGACCAGTATTGTCTGACCTTTGTTGTTTTAGTCAAAGTTGCAGGAACATTTTGCTATGAATTGTAACGTATCTAACAGGGTTTGAAACCTTTTCCTGTGAATATGAAAAACCTATATATCTCAGATAATCGTAATAATAATAGGTAAGAGTATTGTACGTGGACGAAAATAACTGTGATAACATAAAGTAATTGTTTAGTTCAATGAGAAACACTTTTATTGCTATTAAAATAAGAACAAACATACAATAACCTTACATTTAAGAAGTAATTTGAATGTTCCATGGGTTCGCTTGTGATAGTTGTTATAGCTGAAAAATATGCCAGATAAAGTCTATGTTTTCAAGGTATGGATGTGTGTAGAGAAATGAAAGAAAAAAAAACCATGATTTAGTACCTTTACGTATAAAACATTTACATAAACAAATATAAAAAGTTTTTATGAAGTGAAAATTAGCTACCTTAATATAAGATGCAACTAGGCTACATCACTGGTCCTACAACAGCACCTTTATATATGTACATATGTTATGCAATCTGTTCCAGAAACTTAACTGTTAAATATGGTACAACAATCCCACCTAGCCTTTAGGATACCTAGCCGTTTGCTACTGACATGCAATATCAAGTAACCTATATAATAAACACGGTCAAGACGTGGGTTGGAGGTGTCCATAGAATTACTACCTTCGCAATTGCGGGGATAGAAACCTGAAACCTCTGACTACCCCGCAAGGGTTAATGGTCGTGAATGCGTTTGTCTTTGTTATGTCTTTGTATTATAAAATTTTCTCTGCTTTTTATGTTTTTGCACGAATGTATGTAGCATGAAATCAGAGGTAAAGTATTTGGAACCTTTTATTATAATCACCGTATAAAATAATAAGCTGCTCCATCTTATCCCAGTTTTCCTTCATCTCATAGCTCACACCAGAATGGTCCATTCGTACGTTATTCTCAAGAACTGTCACTGTCTGCCTGCGCCGTGGCCCGTATCGCGTTAATGTTAACGGTCCGTTCACGGTGTCAGCCATGCTGATTCCATTGAGTCATCTGCGAGGTGACAAACTGATAATGCACTGCTTTGATGGATTGGGATAGCGGCGAAATTGAGGAGGAAATAGCCGGTTGTGGAACGAAATTGAGAGTTTAGTGGATGAACTATGTGATTGTAAAAGGTTTTATGTTACTGTATCTTGATTGTGACTTATTAATATACGCAGTATATTAATAAGTCACATTAATAAGTAAGTATTATCATATTAGTATTTTACTAATATGATAATACTTATTTCCTTTTTATACATTTTCAATGTATTTTGCGTCCAAATTTCATTAAATAGATATATACCTATGTTGCTTACCCACTAAGCAATATACCTATAAACCATACACCAATTTGGCGGAATATAAATTCATGGTAGAAAAGAAGTTAGAATCATTATTTTATATATTCAGAAATAGTTTTTTTTTTTCAAAACGAAATCGCAATATTACAAAAACTCAACACTTAATCTTAGTGTGAAATAGGACTAGGACTAGGACTAGGTGAATAGGATAGTCTGAAATGGTTCAATGATAGATCAAACTATAGGAATGGGCTAAATTATATAACGTGTTAAAATTATTTTGGTTATAAATAATTGATACAAGCCCTACTGGGACCATTCATTTTTTCACCTTTATTTTTAGTTCATTCAGGTTACTTTTGCTAACAAGCTCTACTTTTTCCGATATAAAGATCGTGAGTCTATATTGGTTTTCGTACATTTTAAAACTAATGGAACTAATTAATTTACCACAAATTTAAACTGTATCAAAACAAGTCGAGGCGAATTACGCGACAAGCAAACACAATGGCGAGGCCTTTGACGATTAGTTGCATTAAATTTGTCGCCTGATTTCGTTAAGTAGGTTTAGGAGAGAAATGAGGTTGTGTTTTCTTTTTAACCTGAAAGTGGATAGGTACAGTGTAACGTAGCCAATATAGAACAATAAAATAATAAGTACCATAGTAATCAGTACAATACTAGTAATTTTAAGTGACTACAATGACAAACGTGGACATAAGTATAGATAAAAATGACTGAATTGGTAGTATACAAATTGGAGTTGCTTTTATACATATTTTCGTGAAAGGTTGACTATATAAGCGATCTACTTCCAAATATTACCACCACCCCAAAGGTAAACTCTTTCTCATTTTACTTAGATCCTTATTATTATTATTATACCTTCATGCATGATATCCTGTTCTTCACCCTAGAGACTGGTTTAAGAAGAAGTTATTTGTGGTCCTACCTCTTGTCTAACTCGAATTAGGATCATGATAGATAATTTCAACGTTTTGGCATCGAATCGAAGAACTATACTAATACTATTAAGAGGAAATTTTACGGCGTCCTGATAAAAACAGCTGCTAACATAAATTCAAATCTCTTAATTTAACAGAAGTACATTCATTGGAAGTAAACGCACTTGTCTGTATAACTTATATTCATATTTTCCTTTGCTTCGAAAGCCCTGGTTCGGAGAAGAACCAAGAAGAAACTCCGGCTTTCAGAATGTTATGCCCAGTACCAGTTAGAAAAACATAATTAGATGTGATTAAAACATACTAAAGTCCCAGAGACTAAGTTTATGATTATTGAATTATAGATTTAAAGCCTTACTAAAATGTTAACACCTCGTTACTACTGTTTGATCTTCAAGAGGCACTGGCCTACTTACCAAATGTATTGTAACAATGCTAAAACCAAGAGGAAGCCGTAACGAGATTGTTTTGGGAAGCCACGAGGCCAAACAAACACACTTTGCGTATCCGACGGACCTATATGATTTATGAGCCGCTTTTTTACGTAATATGCTTTTTGACTGTTGTTTACATATAACTTAACACAAGTCTTAAATAAACTTACCAAGGGGCTAGTTCAATTAGTGTAATAATGTCCCAAATATATTGTTATTAACTGCGTCTATCTATCTGTCTATAGCAATAGTCAAGCAACGGTGTCGGAGTTTCTAGTGGCTTTAATAGCATATAGGGAGGGTTGAAATAAAAGCTTAATTTTGTTCATAAGTTGCTGTTTATTAGTTCTAAAATTCTTGCTAACGCCGAAATACGTAAACATAAATTGTCTATGTATATTTGTTCATAAGTTCAAATTGATTTCATTATACGTCATGAATATTTTGTTAATACTTTATGTTATTTGATAAAGAAAAGGTTAAGTGATCTGTACTCAGGACTAATTTGAGAGAAACCAGGATCCATTAATATTATAAAGGGCAGTGAAGTAATGCATAGGATCCTTGCTTACTTTGACAAAATATCACGATATAATCATAATAGTAGTATTATTAACTAACTGTAGTATTTCCTTAAGGAATTTAAAGCACATGAAACTCCAATAAAAGCAGGCTCTTACCAAATCCGGATAACTACAAAATCGGGACAAAACAATCGATTCAGTATCGATTATGACTGACTACTAACGTGACTGTATCGGTTGATTGTTAAGTAATCACGAGTCGTAGCATAGTTCCCCAACGGGCTTATCAAGGCGGAATCGAGTCATATGCTAATAGGCATTGTCCGGGGCGATGCTTTGCAATCGAATCGGATATCGTAACTGACTACTACTTTGCTGATGTTGACATGCTTTTGAGATCGATTGTCGGTTTCTTGAGATCATACATAGCAGGGGTATAATTTGGTTGTTTAATAGCAGGGTCTAATGAGGAATTTTTGTTAGTTGAGTGTCATTTATTCGGTTGGGTATTTATTTGAATTGACTGATGAATCATAGCTGTATATTTATTGACGAAGAAATATCTGGAACTAAACATTGATTGATGACTATTTAGAAAAATATCGCTTTAGAATGCTCGAATATATTCGTAGATGAGACAGTTCTCCCTCAAGCTTTTTAAAACCCTGGAAAGGTCAATGATAATGGTGATCATGAGACATATGCTATGAAAAGAGTTGCCGTTATAATACTGATATTAATAAATACAAATTATGAAACAAAATATTTTGCTTTGATCTGAAACACTGAGATGAGAGAAACAGGCATAGTTGTGTATGTTGCTGTCGAACCATATCCAAACACTACAACAACACATATTGAAGAGAAAGGGTCTTTAGTTGCATCACAATTACTGAATGCAATTTGTCTGATGTAACAGTAAGAAAGGAATCTCTGCAATAAATTGATACCAAATTGTGGCGTATCATAGACAAAAACAGTTATAGTTTTGGAGGAATGTAAACATTATGGTCTGAACTTGGGTTTAGTTGTAGCTGGATGCAGTTTCATCAGGATGTTTGTGATCTGTATTGTTTTCTTATATTATATGATATTTTGGTGTACATACGCTTGTTATATATATACATATTTTCTCAGCAACAATGCAACTAAAGGTTTCCAAATTGATTTGATGATTTTGAACTTTTGATCCTTGACATGCATAACTTATCTAGAATAAAGACAAACAAAAGACAAACGCGTTCACGACCATTAACCCATACAGGTAGTCAGAGGTTCAAGTGTCCATTTCCGCAATCGCGGAGGTAGTTATTCTGTGGATTACCGAGAATATTATTTAAAATATTTTCCGAGTATTTACCAAAAAAATTTATCATAATATATTTTACTAAACTCCAATCACAGACCCTGATCATGCGTTATTTTAGCATACATTGTTTCACGCTCGTCCGTACACCTCCTCATATACATTTTTCAGGTCCTCATATACATATTTGTTATTTTGTTAACCTTAAAGTGAGTAACCTGAGAAAAATGTTCATCTATTTACGTTCCAAGTTTATAAAGTTACCACGAACGAAGATAATCTTGTTGTACGGTTTTTCGCGCGTGACATAGATTATGATGCTTCTTGGAAGCAGATATTTTGTTTCGGAAGTGGCCATTAAAGATAAGGTGAATTGTGAGCAGTTGAACAGGTTCTAGAGCTAATTAAAAGAACTTTACTTTTAATTCTTGATGAAATTAAAACAAAAAATAAGAGAGCAAATACGAAAAAAAGTTAATAAATTTTAGCCGTAATTTTTTTAAAGTGTTGTCACATATTTAAACTACAGTCTTTAAAACTGTAGAATATTCATTGTCTTTATATAAAATATATACAGGATACATTCACTAGCACAAATTTAATTGTAGAAACGTTGTATACCTGTAGAAACTAAATAAATTGTTTACGATTTCACATCAAAACAGTCAACTGTAAAAAATATGACGTTTTAAATATTCTGTTAATCGTAATAAGGAATTATCCAAGGTTCTTGTCACCAAATGCTTTTTGTAGGGTCAGTGACTATTTACAATAGACATCAATTAAAAGATGACAAAGTGTTACCACTGCGAATAAAATGGCAAAATTACTAGTTTATTCACAGCGAAAATTGTTCAATTGTATTATTTATATCCGATTTAGTTTTTGTATTTGTAACAGTACGTAAAAGTAAAAAATTCTTGGAATGTTATAATCTTATTGAAGTTTTTATCAAAACATCGAGATTATTACATTGCGTTGTTATCATTATTTTACTTTGGTTGCTATAAAATAATGTTTTGATAATGTTTTTTTGTCCCCTTTAAACAATATAGTATAGTAATATTATATCTGTGATTGTGTGACCTAAAAATTTAAAATATGCATTCATACAAAGTTTGAAACCGTAGTTGATGTAAATGAATACATGATATTTTAGAAATTGAAATTTATAAATCCAAGTTTTAGTTGGCCAATTAAAGTTACTAACCGAATACAAACAGAGTAGCTAAACAAGTTATTTGTGTAGTATTCTTATATATGTGTAGTAACAAACATTTCTAACCCTAGTGGGTGGCATAGACAGAAAACCAATCTCCAATAACACCAAAACCATTGAAACAATCATTCAACACAACATTCATTCAGGCACACACACACACACACATACTTAGTCATACAAAGACACACACACTCACGTCCAAACAACAGCGCAAACCAGCTACTGCATCTCCTAAGACAATAACAATAATCTGCAATCTGTGATCATTGCCCCCTAGTAATTGATTCCGATTACTGCCCATATTGATTCCAGTGATGTTGGTCCTGCCCTGTCATTAGGCCGCGGTGTTCTGACCCTGGGTTATTATGGGGATAAGGCTGGAGCCCCATCGGAGATTGAATGGGCGAAGATAACGAAGGGAACCGTCCTATCTGATTTGCGCTTGCTATCTCTACAATGACTGATTTGTGCATACAATGAGTTATGTCGTTTGTAATGAATGAAATTATTTGTTTTACTATTTTACAATATTTATACTTAGTTGGCTATATTTATACTAAGTTATTTATTTACATTTTTCTAAAGGTCACAAAGGTCATGTCATGTAGATACAAAACAATTGAATGTTTTTCATGGAAATTGCTAGTTTATCATCTGTATTACAGGAAAAAAGACACCATACTACAGTGTTCTTCAGAATCATTTAATCAGCCTGTAACAGTCAACTTTTGGGTATATGCCTCCTCAAAGGCACGCTTTTCTTTTATGATACAAATTTTGATTCTATGTATCATCCATAAATTGTATTCAAGTATAGTCGTTTCCTTAGAAATGTAAGTTGTGCATAAGTCGGGTAATAGAAGCTTTAGCAATCATTGCGTATCACGATTGTTGATTCAACTCAATGTTTCGATTAGAGCCTCCACGCGTGAAACTATTTTACTAAGTTTATTAAGCCCTAGTTCTCAAAGCCTTTGAAATTGTAGTGCTGTAGTATATATAGTGCTCTAGTCGAATACATGTATAGGATTTAAACACTCATATAACACTTGTTGCAAGATTAATTTATTTTTTATGTTTTTGCACGAATGTATGTAGTATGAAATCTGAGGTAAAATATCTGGAACCTATTGTTATGTTCACCGTTTAATGGGCTGTGACTATGGGCTGGAAAGTAAATCTCTAGTATTATAGTTACATTTTGTTACTCATTACTATTTAGTAAGAGATTATGTAAATGAAAGAAACTCATTTTCTTCAACTTTGTTAAAGTATCATATTTTTGTTTCAGGGTATTTGCAATCTGGACATCAGCATTGTTGTTATTATCCGCTGAGGTACGTTAAATTTTAAGTATATATGAATTACTATAAAATAAAAGACAGATATAAAATATTTTACTTATTGTACATTAATTAAAAAAAGAAACTCTTGATACAGTGAAAAGGTGTTGTCTCTGTAAACCATGCAGCTAGGCTGCATCACTGGTCCTCCGTGCATTATGTAGTATATTGCTAAAAATAAAATATTTTTCTCAACGTCCATATTGTAAAATCTAATAAAGTACTAGGCTTAGCAATTAATTAAAAAAAAATCGCTACTTAATTTAGGTTTGAAAATTTTCGTTACTAAAATAAACAAAAATATAGTTTCTATCCAGTCAAACTTTAGAAGGCAAACATGGTGTATGAAACGTGACCCCTATCTATCATAGTTTTCAAACAGGGTGGGAAGACGACCTGCGCAGGTTGGCCGGCATGGAATGGAACGGCAACTGACTGGGAGAAGTTGCGTCATTTGGGGGAGGCCTATGTCCAACAATGGATTTAGACAGGCTGATGATGATGATGATGATACAAAACTTGCAGTGACTGACTTTTTTCATACAATTAATTTGTATCATTTATTTTTAGTTATCACAGGCGGCTGCAACCAATGACACGTCAGTTGAAGCAGAGGATTCCACGGAAATCTCCAATTCATCTTCAGTGGAAAACCTTGACTTGGATCATGGAGGTTCCGGAGATGACATTCTGATCATCGATCACTCCTTCAAAAATAAGGTACAATAGATACAATTATTTTAAAATCGCAATGTAAATGTTTGGGATATAGCTAAAAATATTTTCCAGTTAATTTTTTTTCGACGGCGGCTCTGTCATATGTTTCTTTAGTCGCTTATAAGCATAACAAATAGTTTTAAAATTAAATTTTACTTTCCCTGTATGCTTCAACTTATTGCCAATAGTTTTACTTATAATTTAAATTTATAATTAGTTATTTTTTTTATTTTATATTATAAAAAAAAAATTTAGAAGCACAATTCTTTAAATTGCATTAAAGTTTTCTATTGACCTATTATTCAATCAATAATACATATATTTTGTTATTTTAGAACGAAACAAGAGAAGCTCTTAAAGAGGACGAAACAGAACAAGATCCGGTGAGTAAAGCCTTCAAGTTTGATTACATACACACTAACTATATCCATACCTATTTCTACATACATACTATGAAGTTTATAGAGCAAGACAAATATTTTAGACCGGTTTAGATAGTTGCATTTTAAATAGATATACAAGCATTATAAACCTGGGGATCCTATCCTTATATTAAGAAATTCAAGTACGATAATGGTTTATTTTTAGGCACGGTATTTCATGTACATACCTTTAATTTCTCGTTCTTCCGGATGTCTTGAGTATTTACATGATGTGCAGTGATGAACTTAAAAACTACGTACTGGTAAAACTTTCCTTATAAAAAGATACAAAATTTGACTATATTTTGAATTTAATAGACGAGTGTATCAGTTTCAATCAATCATCTTTTAGGATGCGATAATCAAGGTATAATCTATAGTGTACTAATTACATGTTCATACTACAAAAAATCTATGATAACGATCTAAAACATTCATCTATTAATCTACTTAAATCAACCATTAGCTTAACAATGCAGTAATTACAAGATTGCGTAAATTTTACAAAATTTTCGATTACGCAACGTTAATTTATAATTCCTCCAATTTTATTATAGAAGCCGTGTGTGTATGTATATGTAAATTGCGAAGTTACGCCTACTTGAGCGGTGGACCGTGGAATCTTGGACTTGTATACTGGCCATACTGACCTACGTGTTTCACTTTCGTTGGAGTAAAGCCTTACGGGTGCGTAATTTTTATACAATCGCGGTACTTGATACGTATGTTTTGGTTTGTTGTTACGTAATAAAACCATGTATAGTTCGTTATTAGAACAAAAAATAATGAAAAAATGCTTGTTTACGTAGTTTATAAATTTAAAATTATATACGATTTCTGCGTATAAAGGTGTAAGCCGTAGTAGGAACAAAATCAGAATATTATTGTATTGTAATGTTGAAAACTACGTAAATATTAAAACAACCTTACATAATCAATTAAAAGATACTTAAAGTAATAAAATATATGTATCTAGGCAATGCAACAATTCACAACAATTCTGATCACTTTAAGTTATATTATCTTATTCAATATATTCGGCTCAATTTAAATTATATTTATCCAAAAGTAAAAAGACTTGATCATTTACAAATGAACAATGAATCCCTATCTTATGTTCAGATGAGTTTCCCACTAGATCAAAGCGAGACGTGATGAGCTCTATAATTGTTTATACTACTTTATCCATCATCATTGTACACAAACATGTTTCTATGTCAATGGAACGAATCCAAATATATTTATTTTACCATTCTCCTGAGATCAAAATCAAAAGTAAATCTTAGTCTAACGGAAGATATTATTTGAAAACTCGTGAACTACTTTCGTTAGACTGATTTGATAATTTTTCATCATTTTGATTGGTAGGGCTGATTCCCTTTGTGTGAGCGAGATCGGTTTTGTTTAGTTCTTTGGTTCGGATCAAAATCGGATCACGGTCCAGTACTGGCCCAGTTGTTCGTATTTGGAGGTTAGTTGTTAGAACAAATTATGTATATGATATTATTATACTGAGGTTATTAAGTTTTAAATTAAGTTTTAAATTATACTATTTAAAACTATGGAATTTATTTAAAATTTAAGTTAATGGATTCGTAAGGGTTTCTGCATATAATACCTTGAAATAAATGTACATGACGATTTTGACAATCTGGCTTTAAAGGGTATTACGATAATCGCTACTTATATAAAAGGAGTTAGTAACTCTAAATCTGACTTAAAGAGTCTTATGGACATTAATATTTTAAAGGTATTATGTTATTCATTATATTAGTAATGATTTAATCAATTACTAATGCGTTTAGGTCGCTAAAATAATGATATAAAGGAAACTTGGACATAAAGTAAAAATTTGAAAATATATTACAGTAAAAATGTGTGCCAAAAATGTGTTCGTGGTTACTTACTGTTTACTTACTAAACAAATGTTTTTTTTACTTTGTTAGTAAATTATTTGTTAAAAAACATACTCGTACGTAAAGCTTTCTATTAGTTTCAGTCTAACATCATAAATTACTTTCATAATTTTTAGAAACAAAAAAATCTACTAATTTGACAACTTTTCGGTTAAAGCCTAAAAGAAGTTCAATTTAGGCCTGTAGGTCTATTTTTACCGTTCACCAATTGAAACCAAAACCTCAATAAACACTTTAGAATAGACTAATAAGCCTCCAGTCTCATTATCCGAACAATCTCCGAAATTCCCGTCATGATTGACAAAATAGTTGTCATGATAACATCCGTAAGTAGCTACAGTTCTACAAGTAGCCATCAAAAGATTTCGTGACCGAACAAGCTCGACATTTCACAAATTGGTCAAGTTCCGCTATATCACGATATTGTCGAAACAATTACGTAGAATTGGGTGAAAGGTAATAGCTGCTAATCCGATTCGCATCCATCATGGCGGAGATGCTCCACTGATTGGGCAGCCACGGGACTCCTGACCTAGAAATCCTGGCCAGAGTGTTTTCAGCATTTAGTTTGTACCTTTGATAGGTCCTAGAAATAGTGCTAAGGCATTGAATCCTGTTTGGTTAATTTTTCTTAGAGATTACGTAGAACAAAACTTCGTCTGTTTGTTTTAGATAGTTTGTACAAATAATAAGACTATGAATAACATCTTGTGATGCTAGATATTGAGTCGGAATCCTATCGGATTTTTAAGTAGATTAGTTAACAACTTAGAACGAATCAAACAGAAAGTTGAATTAGCAAGGTATTATACATACATATTCACGCATATTCGTCTCAGAGAGAATTATCGATCCTGGAACAATCCTGATAAATGTCTCTTGCTTCACTCCCACTCATAAATACATACACCTTTTAAGGTATAACAATTCATTTATTACAAAATTATTTCGTAGCTTTGTAACATTCATGTGTTGTTCCTCGTCCCGCAAGCTTGTAAAATGTATAATTTTTCGCAAACCAAACAAAAAACGGCGACAATTATCCGTTCACGGCTTTCAGCACGGTAAAATTAAATGAGTGAATTAGCTGCCAGGCTACTGGGTTGAAACCATTACTAAGACCAGTAACGAAAACAAACATAACGTTACACGAGCAGCGGGTGAAATAGAGTAACGCTTATCTTCGATCTCAGAAGAGCAACTTGTACGCAACGGTGGCTAGGTCACATAACTTGCAACCCATATTAACTTAGTTATTATTTAACTTTGTATAATGTGAGCGTGAAGAATAGAAAGCATGTATGAGAAGGGTAATGGGTGTGAGTGAAGCAATGGCGATTTATAAAGATCGTTCCAGGTGGCGGTCGGTAGACTCTGCCTATCTTTAGGGATATAGAGGCGTAAATTTGGGTATGAATGTATGTATAATATGAGCATTGTGACTGTACAACTTTCCAGGTATGCGCAGGCTTAAGTTAACGCTGACTTGGTAATTGATAGTCTGAAGTACCTAATCTAGAAGTTCAATATTTGTATAAATCAACAAAGGGTAAGGGAGTACTTACGTTGGGTGTGTCGACATAATGAAAATGAAAATTTCAGCTCATACTAAAAAGGTGTTACAAAATTCATAATTCTGATGAAATTTATAGCCTGGGTTACAATGTACTAAATGGGGAACAACATAAGCATCGGGCTCAGTCAGTCCGTGTTTTAATTATCTTATAACAAATGACACAAACACATATTTATTAATATTTATAACGATAGCAAGAAAATTCAAAATATTTTTCTCTAGTCTTATCAAGTAAATATTAATTAGCAGTAAATATTCTACGACTGAAATAATATTGTTTGTGTTATTTTAAATAATACCTTGTTCTCATTTAATGCAACCGAGAAACTAACCCTAGTTTGATAATTCACAACACGAAAAAGTCGGATTATTTATCAATACTATCTAGTACATACAATCCCACAATTACAACTACAACCAAAACAAAAACAACCCTAATAACTGCGCTAAAATTAAACGTTTTCTCAACTGCACCGTGATTACTTTCCCATATTCTATTTCTGGGCACAATCACGAAATGAGATAAACTCATGTTTTATTTTCATTCGAGAGAAAGTATTCATAAACGCGTAAGTAAATCGAATCGAAATGTGGTTTTTTCTTTACCTCTGTTTTCCTTTGACAAAATCAATTTGTCATCGATAATGTGAAGACAGGCGAGTAACAGATATTTACTCTAGTGGCCTGCTTGTTGTAATAATGCCTCCGTGCGAACCCAAACAACCTACTTTAGAGGCTTTGTGGTTCTTTTTGGGTGTTTTAAGCGTTACTGTGCTCGTGACGGACCACTAGTGCATTACCGGTGAACTTTTGGCCGCTATGAGTAGGTGGGACGTCAAATGTCTTGTTTATTATGTTACGAATACAAGTTGTGTACAATTATTTATTATAGCTTTAGTTAAATAAGGTAAGAGATATGGTATTTAAAGCTTCAGTGTTCTACAAAAACTGTAGCTTTCTAAGATATTTATATCAACTCTTTACTAAACTTTTTAATATTTCTGAACCTACACATACACACTACACCTACATGAATGCAATGTAAATAGCACTCAATCAAAATAATATGTACAATTTTTTTTTTAATTATCACTAGGGAAGCATTTGTTGAGACAAAGTCCAAACTATGACTTGCGCTAAACGATTGATTGTTTTCAATACAAAAAATATTGCGCGTTCGTCTGAGCGTTAAATTCCATCTTTTCTTTTAAAATAAACATTCGCCATGCTGAAGAGTTTTGTAAAAATAACCTGACCTAGACATACATTCTTTACACGTGCTCACAGCAAAGAAAGCTTTAATTTACTTACCGCCTTATTCAATACGTATATATTGTGCAAGATATGATTGTTTAATACATATTCGTAAACATGTTAAATATATTAAAATATGATATTATAGTTAGTCTAGAACATATTATAAGGCTTTATGGTAATATTCTGAATTAGATTAATCTGGAGTTTGATAGACTAACTAGAAGACTATATGTCTTGATATTCTATATAATTATGAATACATTAGCTCCGATTTAAATTCGTCTGAAGCAACTGTAATATGTTCTTAGTGAAACTTAGTATTGAAGGATATAACGATATGGTTAAGAATGGATAAAATGTTGCTAAAAACTATTAAAATATTAATCAAAAAGGCATCTATACGACAACTATTTGGCTTAGACTACTCTATTTTGATTACCAAAATATCTTCTTTACTTACTACGAAATAAAAATTACCTCTAGCGTTTACCCAGGATAGACCTTATTATAATACATTAAATCATGGATGTTTCAATTAGGGTCACATCCCCAAACAATGTTGCACTTCACCTACTTAAAACCGACCTTGACTTAACAATCCTCAGCATAATTGTGTTTTCATGTACATTGATCTGTTCATTGATAAGCGTACAATAAAAATGCCAAACGATTGTAAGATGGCCCAAAGTGGACGCGGCGGAAGGATGTTGTTTGTAAACTTATCTCATGGTTATCGGTGTTGCTTAAGACGAATGTTATGGCTACTGTAAGCACACATTGTACGCACAAGTTATGGTTTGATAGTTATGGCAGAAATCGTACTGGTTATCGCAAGTAACATCGTTAGTGTTGCCCAATTTGATATGGATATTAGTGGATTAGCTAATAAGTGGAGCAATAGAATGACGCGTTAGTAAAGCATGTATTCTATACATAGCTTTAGATTTAAATCATACATACAGCAAAGTACGTCATTTCTGTAAAAAGATAATAATAGATGAAAGAAGATTTATAGCATTATCAAAGGATAGAATAACATTTTATGCTCCTCTAGATCACTTTCACTCCACTGTCATTTATTGACTCTCATATACTCAGCAGTTAAACTTCGATGTCACACATATTAAACCTCTTTTATACAACCTTCTTTAGTGTATACTGATCTCTACTAACTTCCCTTGCTTCTAAAGGATATTTGCTGAAGAATTCTTTAAAAAATCTAATTTAACCTAGACATTTTTACACATTAGACTCATTTACACGAGCTTAAGGCATTATATATAGCTTAAGGCATACTAACGTCCTTATTATACCTTTTTCATACACACTACTTTTACTTTTCTATACTAACATTACCATATTACCATCCTTGCAGGTGGTTTTCCTCGCCGATAAGAACAGCTACGTGCCAGTCAGTATCAAGCCTCGATCCCCTTCGCTAGACGTCGGATGGAGAGAGCCTCCAGCATGGGAGAGAGAGTACAGACGACACAGGAATAATGGGAGTCGAGTTCAGTGTGAGTTACACTTTACTTTACTTAATTTTTATATGTACTTTTGAGCGTATGTCATGAATGAAGATATTCATGACATACGCTCAAAACTAATAATATCTTCTAGATGACTTTTGAACTTTTTGTTTAAGCAATTGTACTTACTAACATTATTATTTCAAAATAAAATAAATTTTCTGATTAGCCATTGTTTCTACTATTTATCAAATGTTAGTCGAAATTTCTAAATACTTTGCTTAAAACTAAATTAATATTTATGTATTGAATTAGGTACACCGCGGTTTTCATTAAAAAGACAAACACAAACGCATTCACGACCATTAACCCTTGCGGGGTAGTAAGAGGTTCAGGTGTCCATCTCTGCAATTGCGAAGGTAGTAATTCTATGGCCACCTCGAACCCAAAATGTGTGTATTAAAGTTTGTAGTATTGTAATTATTTGTACTGTCTAGAGTTTAATCCTGAAGCTCTTAATGTCCCATGCAAATCTTGGACGTAAAAAGAATGCTAAACTAAAACTAGCTGCCGTTGTTCCCAGCATGTCAAAAAAAGTTTTTTAAGGACTAGGGGACAAGGAAATGTGTTTTAATATATCGTGTCAAAGGAAATGAATACTCAATTGATTATAAAGATTATAATATATGTAATTTAGAACACCAGAGTTTTGTAACTCTACGAGTACTTAGTTATTAATGATCACTTCCCTGTACCTAAATTGTATAAGTAACTGTATTGTTTTTAGGCTAAGCACAATATGAGTGGCTAGACGATGTTATCTTGTCGTTGTCATGGTTACGCAATATTAACTCAGACCCTTTGTTATTTTTTCTCATTACTAGAAAAAGGTGTATTGCAATACAATGGTCTTTAAAACCTACCTGTGCCTATCTGAATAAAAGTCGTACTAGTGTTTTAAGTGCGTTAAGTATATTTGCAATACGTATCACGACTTCTTACCCTTTGGCGGTAGCCAGACAAGTGTATACACTTAAAATACATTAAAAGTGATTTTGACTATAATATTAACATATGTTAACTGTAATTCCTAAAAAGGTTTATCAATGTTTAATACATTTTTTAAACATCAATATTTACCCATAATATTACAAATAAAAGCACTACATTTATATAATTCGTCTTCACTGTGTAGCCTTTGTACAAATATAGGTAATATTCTACACATTCTAAATTGCCTTCTTTTATATGATTAACTAATTGTCGTCTTTCACAGATATTGAAGCGGAGTGCCAGGATGATTTCATGAAGATACGAGTGGGTTTCAACGGATCGTTTAGTGGATTGGTTTACTCTGCAGGTGAGTAAAAAGTTCCTTTACTGTATGTAGTAAGACTATCTATCTATAAATAGTTTAATATATAACTTTTATGGAAATATTATACAGAGGGTAATGAATAACTCTTAAATTCTCATATTGAGTACTTCAATCTGTAATGTAAAAAGAAAAAGTAAATTAATTAGTAAATAAAATATCGTCCCGTTTAATTGAAAAGTTTGGGGATCCCAGGGCTGGAGCATTTTTCTTTCAGATAATTAGCATAGCTATTCAGAGGGGGAATGCTATCAGTGTCTTGGGAACCATACCACCCTTTGACAGCGATGATTATAAAGATATTTTCTATGTAATTTAATTTTTATTTTTACTTTAGGTTTATAGTTTTAATTCCTTGTTGTATTGTATATAATAAATATACTCTTTTGTATATATTATGTTCGACAGTAATTTTTAAAATAAAAAATACCTTAAAAGAAAAAGAGCTTAAGTTTCTCGAAATATAGAATTCCCATCGTTAGCTTTGTTAAACATGTTTTTCAAATTATATAGTATACATGCATATTCAATGCCCGATATCTTAATAAGAGATCTGTAATCAAACATACAATAGATAAGTTACTCTTATTAAACGTTTACTATAAAAGGTTATAATATAATTGGCACAATAGTGACAAATTCGATGAACGGGATTTGTCGTTCAATCAACATTCATTCCATCGGGAGCGAAACCCGTTAATAACTTAATACCATGTGGAGAGTTAACAAAAATACAAAGTGAACGAGAACGACGAACAAAAACCTTCTTTCCACTCCGTTTGCTATCAATCACAAAAAAATGTGGACACAAATACTAGAAATTGTGCCTGAGTAAACTTTCTTAATGCAAAAAGTGTATACAGTACTCGATGAAGATTCGCTGTGGTACAAGATACGGAGGTATGCGGTGTAATGTGCGTGAAGTGCGGATTGGTACTGTAATTGCTTTAATATAGAGTCCAATTTGTGTTAATTGCAAAGTACTTGAAACAATATATTATATCAGTACTTATCAGCTGAAAACTCGGCTTCGTTCGATATATTCAGATTCGTTGCTACTTACAGACTGTGCATTATATGCAAACAGCTTTTAGAAAAGTAAAAATGCCAGTGTCTTAAAAATTTAACCCAATCACAGATAATAAAATACTGCAGACCCAATACTCTATAGTATTGAATTTTCCGGATATACATACGTGGTCGATTCGAAATTAATATAACTTTATGTTCTGTTATACAGGTGTTTATGTTATGTTGTTTGAAACAATCTTCCTGTTTGATAAGGAGTCAACCAAAATTCGAAGAGTGTATGTTCATTACTATTTTATTTAAAGCCAAATACACCAACTTATCCAGTGCTTTTCTCAATACTTGTCTATGACGATTCTAAAGTAAACGCCCTTCTTTTCCACCAAGGCTTTTTCTTCCATCGCACTGTCATTTATCCGTCTTTATTTACGCTGTAATCTAAATTCCTTACAAAAGAATGCCCAAGACATTTCCTGTATATTCGTCTCGCTTATTATATCTTATCTTGTACCTTTGTACGTGTGCCTTCAATGTTGTCGTTAGGCCCCATTTGTGATTCTGTCATATAGGCACGCATCTAGAACTTAGAATTATTATAAACATCTGCCGTTTTTATTGGATAGATGTGCCATGAGATTGCAGCTTTATTATCTTTGCAGAATTCCCTTGGCCTTTGTAGGACGTACGTGAAATAATGAAATATATCTATGCTGTGTGTTTAGCTTTTTCGTACATATAACGGAAATTTATTAGTATGGCTCATGATGTTGATGTAAGATAGGAATATTACAAGAAATTGTGTAGAGAAATTAAAAGCGTGTTATTTTATAAGCAACATATGTGAGTAATTTGTTGTATTAAATGACTAGGATAAAAAATTAACAGCTTAATCAATTTTCATGGATCTCATATTTAATTTCTAGTAATCAACACAATCTTACCAAAATTAGAAGGAAATCACATAAATCCCTCACGTTTTTTACCCTAACTGCCTTAATATTGCTTACATCAGATAAAAGTATCCTTTGAGACACTGTGGCCGAACGAAATGAGATCTCTTATTATGATATCCTGGTTTCCTATGAAATCGTGTGTGCCTTACACTTGTTTGATTTATTGTGTTTATTATTTTTATTATAAACCGCTATTTTCTAGCTAGCAAGGATCTTGAAGAGGTTAATAATAATTGCTTTTAACGTATGCTGTTCTAAGAACGTCTATGTGCTGCTATGTATCATGATTCATATTAATAGTAAACTTAACACGGTTTTAATGTTTATTGCTATCATAAGGTACAGTAGGGTGTAAGGATAAATTAGATGAATTTAAGATTAAACTGAATTTGAGTGTTTTTTATATCTTAGGTTCATTATTGTTGCCTGTTAGAGCTTTCAAAGCGAGCAAGAAGTGTTTCATCTATCTTGCGTTATGAAGGCATAATATTTAGTGTTTATTAATAACATTTACAATCGGGAAACATAATAGTAGATTTATTGAGCTAATATGGTCCTAATAGGGTTGTTAGCACATAACATGGATCAACAACATCTCTACGCTGACATAAAATATATATTCACGACCATATACGATTTCGGAGTAGCTAAAATTAGTGAGGCCACCATCAACTAAGACTGGTAACATTTGGCTATTCGGAACACACTTTTTCCCGTTTATCTGTATCCATTGAGACATGATGATATTATCTTTAAAAAGATATATTTTGCAAATAGCACCTGTATGATTCATAGTATGGTAACTAATTGTTAATTTTCCCACAGGTTACTCCTACGATCCAGACTGCATGTACATAAACGGCTCTGGCAGAGATTATTATGAGTTCTACATCCAGCTGAACAGATGTGGTACATTGGGAAGGAACAGTCAAGGAGAAGATTCAAGGAAACATCCCACTGTGAGTGTTTGTTGATGTAGTTATCGAATTCAAAAAGGAGAGAGACAAATTTAAATTAAGGAATAATTATATAACATTACATATGTGTGCTCAAATTGTGAATATGTACTCGAGTGGTGTCAAATGGTTGTCTCCAACTGCGTGTATATGTGATTACGATTTTCAAATAATTTTGGGATAGAAATGACGTTACAGATATTTCATTTCCTCGATATTTTTAAGCATCTATGTTATACTTCATAATAACTCAATAGATTCCTGATTTCATTATCTGTCATAAAAGAAGATACTGTTAAATTATGTGCATTTTATTCAAATTAATAATTTTTACGATAAAATAATAGTTTTTATCTATGTATATACGACTTACAAAAACACTAATCTAAGTATCTGTTTCGTGTTCATAGAAAAACTTGATGTGGAACACCATAACGGTCCAGTACAACCCTCTGATTGAGGAAGAGCTGGATGAACATTTCAAGGTCACCTGCGAATATGGATACGACTTCTGGAAGACTGTCACTTTTCCGTTCTTGGATGTTGAGTGAGTATCTGAGGCTGTAGGTATATGTAATGGTTATATTGTGGATGATCTTATTTGGTTGAAGAAAGCCTATCTAGGATACAATAGCTTTATCGGTGATAGTCATTCACTAATGGCTTTCGTTCAATAAATTTAAACACTAATCGTGAGGTTCTGTGTTCAATTCAATTCCCAAACTTCGTTTTTATTCTGCTTTCTAAACGATGTGTTTATTTTATATAAGTATTTATCTATCTAAAATAAGTATATAACACAACCCTTAATGTATTTTACTTATGTTCTTGTGAACGAATACATAGGCAATTTAACAAAAATATTTATTAATGTCATCATATTGTATCAAAGTACCAAGGGCAGCTAAGGTAGTAAAGCTGCTCAATATTATAATCTTACAATATTCAACCATCGTTTTCTTTCAGGGTAGCAACAGGCAACCCAGTGGTGTTCACATTGCAGCCACCAGAGTGTTACATGGAGATCCGTTCAGGATACGGAGCAGCCGGCGCCAGAGTGGCTGGACCGGTGAGGGTCGGGGATCCACTCACGCTTCTCATCTATATGAGGAGTACATATGGTACGTATTGTTATTTGCTATGTAATATTAGGTTTAGTCTCATCTATATGAGGAGTACATATGGTACGTATTGATATTTACTATGTAATATTAGGTTAGTTATTGTGTTTGGTGACCTAATAAGAGAAGGCGACGCAAGGTAATAGTGAGGTTAAAGATTTCGAAACCCAGAGGTTGCAGAGTAAGATATAAGGCTTTTCGTCTGCTTATCAGTCTGGTCGTTGATAAATGTAATCTATAAGTAATAATATATATAAGTATCTAATAAGTTTATTTTTTCTATAAACGTGTACTAGTTTGTTTTAACACTAAGATTTAACGGCCTTACTATGTTATATTGGTCTAACAGTGTCCTAAAAATATAAGTATGTTTCTTTGAGGAACGTGCAGCAGTGAGTGTCTATTATGATTGTGCATGGCTTTTTGAGAATTTATAGTTAATACTTAGACATGTCTATAGCTATTTACAGTCATTGTGTTTTCTTATTGAAATACCATAGAGTGACACAGAAAAACGTAGATGTAATGGGTATGTAAAGGCGTTACAAAGATTAACCTCAATTTTGTTACTTCGCTGAACCGTGGTGTTATAATATATGTAATTATAAGCAAGTCTTCTCTCTAGTGGTTGTCCTAGAACATCTGAGATAATACAATATTGAATTAGAATAAATCTTCTGTAAAGAAGTATGCCAACGAGAACAGTACTCGTATATTTAACACAATGATATCTAATCAAGTGATCTTTATAATTGAAAGGTACGAAAAACCATTGATTCTTTTCTGCCAAAAGACAGTATCTCCGATAACTTAATAACCCAGAAACTAACAAATAATCATGACTAAATACCTGTAAACCATTGGAAGGTCGGCCTAAAAGTTCTCGCTATCTAGATGGACTAAAATGAAGTGTCTGATTTAGATATTGTGGCAAAGATTTTAATGATTTGTTTTAACGGTGGCTCGGGTTCTTCACTGTTATTGAATGGCCAGTGATTGGCATCGAAGATCGATTCGTGTCGTGGTGCAGCGTCTTTAGGCAAACGACTTGAAACTGAATCTTCATTTCATGGAGCGTTTGGTCGACTTTTATTTGGGGCAAGGTTCAACAACTTATGCGTTGATTTCGAGAATTGGCAGAACTGTGGAATTGTTTCTGTTTGAATAGGCTTATTTCGGAATTAAGCTTGTTGTAGCTATTAAACTTAAGTATATAGTATTTATACACTTAAACACCAAAAGCATTAGTTCGAAAAAAATATCTACTCTTATATTTCATTATAATGGACTTTATATAATCCTGTATGACTACACGACATAATTTTTAAACAATGTATAATATATAATAAACTATGATGTCTTGGGAAAAAATTACCCAAATTTCAATAAGTTTCTTACTAAAACTTTTAATTTACATCAGATACTTTGAATATTTAGGTGTAAACCTCTCAGTTATATATAGAATGCAAAAGTTTCACGCGAATAACGCGACGCGACGCCGGCAAGTCAATTTTTGTGGAGCATAAAAATAAATGTGTTTTTAATTGCAGATGGTTTTGACATAGTCGTGAACGACTGCTTCGCCCATAACGGTGCTACCAAGAGGATTCAGCTCATAGATGAATATGGGTGAGTGGTCTAGACTTTTATAAATGCAGGTGCGGAGATTTGTTAAATACTCTGCAGTATTTTGGGTTAGGATTTTATTTGGTAGGAATTACGCCCAGTTAGGAATTTGAATATATAAATTGTTTTCTAAAATCTTGTCTTTTAAATTCTTTTTTTATAGGGACACACATATTTAGTAAATTTTAGTCCTAGACAATTTTAGTCCTAGACTATAAACTGAGGAGTTTATAATACCGTAAGATTATAATAATCACGGCGATACGAACTAAATTTCAGCATTTCATTAATTCATGTATTGTTTCTATACAAGTTTCATTCCCTTAGAATTTACGGTTCTATCTACTGATGTACATGTTACAAAACGATGATAAATCTTAGTGATCAGTTAGTTCAAATAGTTCGAATAAGGTACACAGTAAAATGTAATCATGGCGAGTTATGAACACTATTTTTGTAATGATTCACTTTCAATGCTTTACCATATTACAAGTACTAACTATACCAAACCTGAATTACAGATGTCCAGTTGACGACAAACTAATATCAAGATTCCGTGGATCCTGGTCAGAAACTGGAGTGTTTGAGACCCAAGTGTACGCCTATATGAAGACCTTCAGATTCACCGGATCACCAGCCCTTTATATCGAGTGTGATGTAAGGATGTGCCATGGCAGATGTCCGGTAAGATACTAAAGAAAATAATGGTCTCTTGCTTCTTCTCTAAGCTAGGGCTTTAGAGTCAATGGTAGAATATTGAAACGAAAAACATGAAAATATTTTTTAGGGTAAATAGTAGTAATTACAGACTACGACCACAGATAATATAATAATGCTACGACGTTAGTTTCTTAGAAGCAAATATTGCAATGTCAATCGAAAGGTTTTTATAGGGTTGTTGGAAATTCGTTCGTTCTCTAAAATTATAAACGATTTAAGTACTGTATCAAAGAGCCCATCTTTCATTAGATAGCAACTAAGATATATACGGGATTAGTGCTGAGTCGTGTCGTCGTGCACAAGCTCTGTAATTGGGTTAAGATAGCCTTTATATAGAATATAGGTTACACATAGCAATCTGTCCAATATTTCATAAAACAATCAACCACCAACCCAAAACATTTTAAATACTAAGGTTATTAGGGCTATATAAATACGCTTAGTTACGAACATCATCGCATTTACGCTCCAAAGCGTGGTTGTTTCTATATTATTTGTGATACTATGCAATAAATAAATACTGTTTTCATCAATTACAGTCGCAGCCTTGCCATTGGCGTAACATGAAGAGCGTGCGCAAGCGTGCCGTCCCTGACCAATTGGATGCCAGCGTTGCTCCGCCGAGACTGTCAGAGAACATCTCTCTCTTTCAATCGTTAAGGGTTCTGCAGGAGGGTGAAGAGGATAGCGAGTTGCCTACTAAGCAAGGTAAAAGATTTTGTTTTTTTTTTATTTGTTACCGGCATATGAATAAATATAAGTACAGTCACAGCAAATAACTACGTTAATTTATTTTTACATTACTACGTGTCTTGTCTGGAGAAAATATAAACGTCTTTGGTACACTATTCACCAGGCACAGCCAAAAGATACCCAGCAGTGGTAAATCGTAAATACGTTCACAGATAATGATTATATCATCTATCCAACGGGAATACATTTTCTTGTTGACGTTTTTCTTTACGAAACAATCAATACGTATTTTAGGACGTAATGTTTACTATAAATTAATTTATTTTCAGGTCCTCTGGAAGGCCAAACCTGTATGCGTACGTCATCATTATCCGCCATGTTGGCGTCGTGCGGAGTGCTGATCAGCGCCCTCTGTGGAGCGTTAGTAGTAGTCGCTCGTTCTCTAAGATACCGCACTAAAGACCAACCCATACATGCTTACGTTCCGCATAAGGGTAGGATTAAGTGAATGTAGGGTTTAACTTAGATCTAGATTAAGTTTATAGCTGGTTTCTGAAGATTATGGATGATACAAGAATTCGATGCAATTGATTCACAAATATGATTAACCTTATGTCAAATTCAGAAATAGATTAGAGATTCATTGGATGGAATAAATGTATTACAGACCTATCTAAATCAAGTCACCTAGTTGAAGATTGTGTAATTTTTGCCATTCTACTTAACATTTTCCAAATGAACAGCAATACAACAATTACGTTGAATTTGCTTTTTCTGTAGGTGATAGAGACGAATTTAAAATTAATGAAACTAGATTATAAGTTAGTTTTATCGAAATAAATCTATCGAAAGCATTTATGATAATAATTTAAACTAAAAAATCAAGTGACGGTTGTGAGGATAAGTATTTTTCAAAAGATAAAAATACATCTCCTCCACCATGTCAATTTATTGAAGTAAGCTACATGAGATAGTATACGCTAATTTATACTAGAATATTCGATAAAAATATCATTCATTCAAATATTTTTTGATCGGTTTGTTGATGATATTTTTTCATCGAAATAGTTACGATATCGGAATAAAATAGTGATACAGTAAAGTACAAAACAGTACAGCAGAATTACAAACAGAACAAGTACCAAAAATAATATATGTAACTTTGAAATTATCTAATAATATTTTACATCGTACAGCAAATTCTAAGTACTAAAGTAAAAAAGTTCAGTGTTTTATCTAGTATTATACATTCTATTCTAATCTAGTATTAGAATAAACAATATTTTGATTTAGTTCACTCACTAGTTTTAAATGTACATATAAATTAGTTTAGCATAGTTTAGATTTACGAATCGAATAGTGTATATTTTAAAATAAGTACAATAAAAATATATAAATGACTATATATTTTGTTTTTATTTTTATGTCTATACAATTAATAACCCACAACAAACATGTTAAGGCCACTAGAGTCAAGCGGTCCGTATTAAGGAATCCTAGGACACACAAAAGTGGAACTAAGAACACTACTAACTGAACCACTAACACTGAAGGTATATATAATATATAAAAGAATACGAACAAGCAGTAAAGTAACATTGGTATTACTCAAGGGTAGTATCAGATGTTAAAACCAATAAGGCAATGGTTATTTACATAGGCAGAATGATAACAACAGATAACATATATATTCCCTTTCTAGCTGGGACGCAAAAGTATGCGAACTAGCTGCCGTTCTTACCGGCATGTCGTAGAAGGCGACTAAGGGATTAAGGATCAATAGAATCTGTTGTGCGATGGGCTACTAAACTGTCACCAATGTTCCAAATAACAACACAACCCCAATATTCGTGCTAAATATCATCGTATAAGGTATAAACATTTCGATTCTAATAAATATGTCAGAATCTTGTGGAATCAAAGATGGTATTTGTTGAAATATTTTTATTATAACACGATATAATATTGTGATTGTTAACAAGCTTTACAAACAAACCTCACAGCAAATTAAATGTTCAATAAAAAGAAATGCAAAATTTAATGCAAGCACGGGAGAATCAAAATCATTGAAATGTACAATTAATGCTTGCTGGCTATAAATATAGAGCAATTAGTACATCAGGTAACAGTGAGTTACATTGAGAAAATAGATAAAATGATAGTTTTTAACAATTTTCCGTAAGGATCCAAATAACTCTTTTTTAAGCAACACAACATATATTTTCCTTCGTTAAAAGACAACACTCCACAATTTATAACCTTGGATTGATCTAAGAATTATTTTTAATATTGTTACAATAATGGATATAGTAAAATAGTTATTTTACCACCTTAAATATTATGGTAGGTATAACAATAATCATAATTTGCAATCTTACTCTGACATTCAAAAAGAATAATAGAAAAAAAATCAGTGGTTAAAAATGCTGTGATCACTTAATTATTATTTGGCAAGAGCTTTATCGTCTTTGTTCAAATAATCAACAACAATTAATATATGATAAATCAACAAAAAAGTCAATACTGCCTTTAAAATAACTAGGTACTTTTTTACCCAATTGTAACAGCAAGACTAACAAATGTCCCTAAAACACTTTTTACAAAAATCAAATCAATTCAGTCAATCAACAGTTTTTTCAAATCTTTAAGTGATTTATCTCATTTGACTCTAAAGTGTTTTGAATTGAGTCATTTTGTTAATTTTAATGTTCGCATGTTCTAAGGGGTTTGAAGTTATGACCAACTACTGTCGTATCTACTAAGATATTTTGTAACAAAAATACCACTTTTCGCTATAATTCAGCTTATAACTTAATATGTAATAGCCCCGTTTTAAATGTTTTCTTTTAATTTAAATTCTTTCTTTACTAAGACTTGCGAACTACCAATAAAAATACAGTTTTGTAGAAAATGCACATCTTGCTTAACAAAATACAACTTTGCATTAGTAACAAACAAAACAAAAACATACACACCTTGATTATAAATTAACACAATTTTGTTCAATTCCACTACAATATATTTTATATAAAATAGATTTTTCTCTGTCTAATTATCATAATAATAAATATTATGTTTTTGTTCGTAAAATGTGATATCTTAAAATAAATTTGTGCACATTTGATTGAGATTTAGAACTATAAACTTATAGTTACTTTCATATTTTAATAATACGTATATCGGTTAAATATCTCACATGATAAGCGATAGCAATAAATAACTTAATTTTCTTTGCGTAATATAGTGATTATATAATAATGTTCCTAGTTCATTTTCTCTTTGACGCATGGTAATCTAGATTCACAGTACTTTTTGGCTACCTTGAGCACATCCATTTCACATTTCTTCAAGAGGCGAATGTTTCTCCTGAAAATGAAATAATCAAATTTGAAAGGTTATAATAATACATACATACACATCACGCCTGATTCTCTGTAGAAGGGTAGGCTGAGATCACGGATCCCCATTTGTCCCGATCCTGACAGACCACTTTCGCTTCATTGACATTCATACATCTTCTCATACACTCTCGGCGGTTATAGGTACACCTAACTTCATCTTTTTTCAATATAGCGTCTATCTGACTGTTATATGTCTTATTAGGCCGGCCCCTACGTAACCGAAAGGTAATAATATTTGTAATGTAATAAATCATGTTACTCTATGTAGCAGGTACACGACTATTTAGAATATGAAATACATTATCCCGAAAAGAAAGGTATACTGATTAATTAACATGTAAGTGTAAGATATGAATTATTTTTTAATAAAATTTACAGGTAATGCTAATGCAACGGATTCTTTCCTATGACATAAAGCATTATTATCATCTATTAATTAAGCATGTATAGATTACAAAAACTCATTACATACACGTAACCGTAACAGTCGTCTTTACAATGTACAATGGCATACTTTAAATACAAAAATAAAGCCTGGGAAAGGTTTGTTTGGTAAATTTTAAATTAAGTTTAAAGTACTTACCTATGAGCATTAATTTCACCTTCTTCAGCGTTTGACTTTTCTAGCCCCTTACTGTACATAGCTAGCAACAAGTCACACCTTGTCGACAAATACTTAAATGCCTTTCTATCCAGTTCAGGCGCTACTGCATCTTCACTGAATGATACCAACGTACTGGGTATGTTTTGTTCCACGTACTTTTTCAAGTCATCTGTAATGTTAATAAATTGATAGATTATTTGTCTAACATACCAAGAGGCTAATGTGATATTTTTTATCGAAGGTTGTTAGCTACTACTACTAATGGTTGGTTGGTACAGGTTGGTTTACTCACGATATTTTCCCTCACCGTAATATTTGATGCATTTCTTAAATGTATTTTTATTACGAAAATGTACATATATATTCATTAAACTTGATTTCCATTGGTACATGCTCAAGCGGGATTTAAACCCTGTAACCACTGATACAGAATCAAACCCCAAACAACTAAGCTACGTCGAATTAAATCAAATTACATTAATATTTCATTCAAACAAGATTTAACCAAAAACTCACCTTCAGTCATATTAAACACTCTGATGAACGCAAGTAGCTCTGGACTGATAGCTGCTACCTCATTCTTGTATATGGTGAACTGCCTATGATTTGCCAGTCCTAACTTCGACAGCACTTTGAGCCGCAACTCTCGCAGCGGATCACTCGCACTTATGCCGAGAGAAAGGGATAGATCGTCGTGTTTGTTCCCTGGGTAAACGAACCTGGTAATAAATAAATAATAATAAATGAGAGATTCATTATTTTTCTTTTAATTAATTTAATTCTTTTAGCATTACAAACGCCTCACTATTATAGGCACTAATCTTACCTAGTAAGAGACAAATCAATCACAATCTTGAATAATTCACTGTGTAAATTACTATTGATTTGAAAACGTACACACAATATGTCGCAAGTCAATCACCATTCTTAGATAAAGATTATTAAAACTTACATAACATAGATTTACAGTTATATTGTATTTGCACTCTGGCACGTTACAAAATTTTAATCTTCAAAAAGATACACACATAAAAACTTTATCCCAATAACTCAAAACAATACTAGTAAATCGAGCTGTTTCCAGATATAATTTCGCCATTGAATTTGTATAAAACTCACCCATTATGCAGAAACAAATCGAAGTTGGATCGCGGTCCGTAGAATATAAATATCTGTTCATCCTTCTTAAAGTTTCTAAGCGCGTAGCATTCACCTTGCAGCATCTCTTCATTGAAATCCGTCGTTATCTGATGAATAGAGCAATATTGATAATAGAATGGAAAAATAAGACATATCCATATAACATTAGCATTCACGAATATTCACCCTTGCTTGGTAGTCAGAAGTTATTAATAAATTGTCAAAAGGTAATCCAATTTCTATCTCCTATATACTATAAGATATAACACCATATTAAACCACTGACTCGTTATTATGATTAAATAAAAATTTAAGCTATATGAAAATAACACAATACGTGAGGTGTTTTATCTGTGTAGTGGTCAATGGAAACAACATAAGGAAACAAATTAATTTAACAGGTCAAATTAGTAGTATAGTTCATTATAGTTTTAAGACGTCGAAACGTCGGGTTAATTATAAAGGTAACTTTATAATATAAAAACTTACGCGATAAGTCCCGTTAGTTATTAATCATAGTATAGTTAAGTCAAAAGTATGATAAAGTTATATCTCACCCTTCCTTGTTCATGGTTGCACATATCCCAAAGCGGTATGAAGACTGTCAATTCCTTATCCTCGAACTTGATATTGTTCTGCCTTGTCATCACAGTGGATACGGCCCATCTGAAATAAATAAAATATATGTAAACATGGAGCTTTAGTATACACAATCAATAACTATGTACGAATTATATACTTAGAATAAAATATTTCTAGAACTTCGGTATAATTTATGAATGTTGTATTATATTTGTGGTAACCATTTCCTGCTAAAGAATATTAGATTATTGTAGCTACTCGATCTATTTTCTACGAGAATAGTTACTATTCAAATAAATGGGAAACTGGGGCCGAGGTTATTATGTTCACTTCCTTGTGCATTATGACTTTGTATTTATAAATAAAATAAATTTAAAGACGTTTATAATAATCTCAGGTAATCCTAGTTTGCGAGAAGGAACGATATTTAAAATAATGTTACGGGTGAGAAAATTGCCCATCATTATTTACAGTTGAGAGATTCAAATACATAATAATTTGCAATGCAAATTGCCTAGTGTTATTGCAACATAAAGAAAGACAAGATGAAACCTCATTTAACAATGAAAACGTTTACTTTCATTTGAATAAGTACCTCATCCGTCAACATGACTTAATCAGTTTTCTTCAAGGAACATAGTTAGTGGCAGTTTTATAACCAATGGTACATTAAAAAATATACGAGAAATATAAATAAAATATTATCGGGCATGTAATATACAATTTATGATTAAAAACCAGCCTTATATTTAAAATACAAACGCATATGACAGCTTTAAATCCTTTTGTGGTAGTGAGAAATAGAGTATACAAAAAAAACAAACGCATTCACGACCATTAACCCTTGCGGGGTAGTCAGAGGTGCAGGTGTCCATCTCCGCAATTGCGAAGGTAGTAATTCTATGGACACCTCGAACCCACGTGTTATTTACAAGTACTAACTATTACCTGTTCGACGAACAGGTAGGTTTCCTCACGATGTTTTCCCTCACCGTATAATTCAACGCATTTCGTAAATGTGTTTTTATTACGAAAATGTACATAGAAATTCATTAAACTTCATTTCCATTGGTACATGCTCAAACGGGATTTGAACACTGTACCCACTGATACAGAGCCAAGCCCCAAACAACTGAGCTACGTCGAATAGAGTATCCATCATTTAATACATTTTAAATACCATTAAAAAGAGGAGAATATAGCTGGTATTCATATTCAAGACCGTAACGAGACATTGCATACAAATTAAGTTATTAAAGACCCAAGGATTGCCTTGCGAAGATTTTACGAGTTTCACAATACTTTTTAAGCTATCGTAAAAGAGCTGTCTCGTGCTTTCGAATTTTTCAAGAAAAGGAATAAAGTTTTGTGGTTTGTGACAATGCGAATTTGTCTGTCACAACCTTTCGTTACTTAATAGGAAATGAGGTTTGGTTGCGTCACAGCTTCTTATTCTATGAAAATTATTAGATAACTGGTACCTATGCTATTATTATCTGGTATTGCAACAATAGCGGGCTGACCCGAGATGAAATTTGTTACAATTCGAAAACTGCTTAAGATTATTGTACTGGCAATGCAACTTCCGTTTCTTAACAAGAAATTTGAACTTTGAAACCAACCATTTTTCTTAGGAATATACTTACAATCTTTTTTTTTATGTTATCTACAAGTTAAGAAACTCTACAATTATTATGAATTAGGCAAACCTTTAGTGTAGATATTCACATTATTATTATTCATAATTTATATTCGGCTAATTATCAGACATAATTATAATTTCAATGATGTAATAAATATTTATACTTGACCTTATGCATAAATAATTCATGCTCGTACATCTGATAAGGTCGGTAGAGATCACGGAAGTTTCCCTGTCAAGTCAATTACTTTCGCTTCATTGGGCACACTTCATCATGTTATCGAACTTAAAGGGCACGCCATTATACAATAGCGCATAGTGTTAGCAGTTACACTAGATCACTCCCACGGCAAAGTTGCGCAATGCCACTAACAGTATCATGTTATCTTTACATAATTGGGATGTTACGCAAATAAAGAGAATCTCGTTACATATTTGCTTTCAAGTGTACGTATTATGCAAAAGAATCTTAATGAAACCTTTCGGGTGTGGAGACTTTCGCTGCGATTACGTGGTTACATATTTCTCTTACATGTTATTACGAAAAAAGATCAAAAAGCGACTTGTTGTTACTTTTATGAAGTCGTTAGAGTATGAGATGGTTGTATCTTTCTTCGCGTTTGTGTTTATTTGATACTCAATACGTGACAATGTATCTAACGACGCTGTTTCCCATCACTATCCTATTGTTTTTATCTAAGATTAACTTTATACGCACAACAAACTACAATTACCAATATATTTGAGCTTTGTTCTTGAGAAATTTAATACTGAGAAGAGGTCTTTCTATAATGGTTTTGTGATATTCGAAATGCACTTTTTATTCACATATTGTTTGGACATTTGTTCAAGAGAAGAAAGTAAAAGTTACGTGTGAGAGCAGACTAAGAAACAATTGATATTGTATTAGTATGCAGTTTCATGTGCTTATTTTCGTATAATTTTGGGACTTAATTATACTGACACGGGTGTAATTAATTTATCAAATGATGGTATTTTCTTTTGAAAGGCTAATGATGTTTAAATAATAGGCTGAGACGGTCATTACAAATTAAAAAAAATATGTAAATACTTCGGTTTACATGGCAATAATCCGGCATAAAAAAACCAAATATCCCGCCGTTGAATAATAGGCTAGGGTCACCATATTTCTAAATGATTGTATATAACGATTTGACGTTGGATGTTACGACTCACGACTATCATCCCCTGTGGTGTGTGTGTCTTTAACCACAATTTATGATCTCATTTACATGCGGACGTAATCTTATGCTAACTATTTATTTATTTATAGCGCAAAAGCAATGTAATTTTCTTGCCAACGCTTTATAACGGGTTAAAGATTCATTTAGCTTTATAAAACAACCAAAGATCAAAGAATCAATCACAGATCCTTTGTTGAGCGATTTAGTGTGAAAGAATATCTAATTACTTTCGCGCGGCTAAGTCTTTACAATGAATTTATTCCAGTTACAGTCATTTATGGTTAGCTGGTACTTAGAGATCGATTTCTACTGACTTGCAATAGCAGTTTAGAGACGGAACTAAAAAGGTAATAGTTTTTTACTTAATTCCAATGCTTTGAGCTTAATCTCGAGTAAAAGGTAAGGTAATATAAGACTATTCTTTGCGGGGTGGGGTAGGGACAGGTTCACAATTGCATCCATATATCTACTATTGTGAATTTTTATTATAATATTTCCGTGGTGACTAAATAAAACGTTTTAATTTTTTTCTGTAATTACGAAAAGTTATTTATGATAATTTTTTCCCGATTTTTACCAGACATTACAGCATCTAATTCTAACGTTGTAATTGTGTACCTAACTCGGTCGCCTACAATTGCTGAAACTAATAACCGACCACCTAAATCAAAAGAAAACGTTCAGTCGTTACTTATTTTGTTAGTCTCAAAGATCTCAAGAAAAATTGTATTTATGATTGATTATATTGGCTACCTCTCACGCCCAATAACCTACGAAAACCCCTAGCCCATTAGTCACCTTTACAACTTACTATGAAAAAACAAACAAAGTTATAATTTTTTCGTCCCAGCATATCAGGCCCATATATAGCTAAATATTCGAAGACCCAGATTGAGAATGATGGAACATGGCGTGCGTCCGTTCGGATTCCTCGTGACAGTTCGCGCAGAGCGCATTCCGTTTCACATGCAGCGCATCTCTACTTAGGGGTGGGTACACACATTTTAATTTTTTTTTATTTATCTTGCATGCTTTTGGAGTGGATAGAAGATCAGGGACACGATAATGTGCAGAGTATTTTTTTACTAAAAACATTGGGGTTGTGATGTCATATGGAACATTGTTGACAAGTTGCCAGCCCATGGCCAAAAACACATGTAGCTATATTTTTATGTCGCATAAAATCAGTCATATGTATGTATTTTTACATTTACATTGCATGTATTTAAGTACTGCTTCTGGAGTGGATAGAAGATTGGGCACACGATTATGTGCAGGTTCATTTTTTATAATAGACATTAGGGTTGTGATGTCATATGAAACATTGCAGAAAGTTTGCTAGCCCATGGCCTAAATTTACCCTTAGTCCTTAAGTCGCCTTATACGATTTGCCGGGAAAAACATATAGCTATATTTACGTTGAATTTACGTCGCATAAAACATACAATTTTATATTAGAAAATGAAATGATATAAAATTTTAATGAGAACTGGTAATATAACACGAAACATTTTAAATGTAAACCAGAAATGAGTATTTTATACACAATCGAAAATTTAAGTCATATTTAAAAAACATGTATTTAAAAAATAATTGACTAAAGAGACACTTCACATCGTTCGTTAATCGGAGAAAAATTGTTGCGGAACCATAGCATTAACACTTGCTGTTCGCACCGTTTGTTTTCATTGAGGATAACGACTAATGTTTTCACACGGATGCGCTCGCATGCTTATCTGGACATTGATGGACGAGTTGGTGAATATCTAGATAATAATACACTGTATTAACATAGCTTAATCCAGATACAAAAGCCTAATTATTCTCTGGTAATCAATAAAAGCTCTGTAGGTTTATATATGATTTTCATAATAAAGAACCGGGTTTATAACTTATTTTAAGCGGTATTACTGTAATTCTTTCTGGAAACTCAGATTATTGAGTGACCACACTCGTGCAACGAATTTATAGCCACACGAAGTAACTACACACAAATAGTCAGTGTTTATACTCAGGTTACTTAAGTACTTACGTACGAGTAGGTTAGGTTTGGTTTGCTAAACATCCAAGATCGTTAAGAAAATTTAAGTTCATTCAAACCACTTTGTCGTTGTTATTGTTGTTATTGCAAGCCAAAATATAAAATCTTATAAAATAGCTGTTGTAAATTTTTGTCATCACATTTTAAATACATAAAGCCTAGAAGCTACTCATATAAATTTTGTATACTATTATTCGTATACGCTGTTGTAAGGTAAAATATAATATAATCAGAGTACGAATACTGTACTCGTATTTTCATGCCATTACCAGGTATTCAGCCTCAATATTTGGCGACGTTTATCAATAAGTCGTATTGCAATACGATTCAGGATTACCACACAATTCCCACTGAATTTCCTGAGTTGCAATTTGCATGTTCATTAATGAACGTTTTATTGTCAACACTTTTATATTCAATAGCAAACAAAACAATGGATTGTGTATCCGTTGTTTTCTTCATACAATTTTCACAATTTGTCGGATAATTTCAACAAACTATTGATTGAAAATTGAAACAAAGGACCTTGGTTTATCTGATGTCGGCATAGTGTACACATTTATTGTACGTTGCAATATAATAAAAAAATGTAAATAATATAAGGAGTAAACAAACTTAAGGAAATTGATTACTTATTCAACGGTAACAAATTATGGTTTCATAAGAAAAAAGGCTGTTTTATTTAACATTGTTTATGTACGTATTGTGAAAAACAGAAGATCATGTATAAAAAAGTTAAATAGTTTAGAGTGTAACAAGAAAGATTTGTTAATATTGTTCCAGGTGGCAATCGATAGCTTCTGCCTATCTTGTTAGAGTAGTAAAGAAGTGAATATATGTTTTGTTTTAATGTTTGCGTGTTGTCTTATTTTCATAAACATAAATTTATTCTTTTTTCCTTTCAAAACATAAATGAAAGGCCTAATCAAAGCCTAAAGGCATCAAAATGACGACCGCATACGTAAGAACGTACTTATGTAAAAATAACAAAAACGTTTAATTTCGTCACACTCGATGAAAAAGAAAAGTTGTCCGCATATCTAGAGAGAGCAGATAGCATGAATATGCAAAAATACAATGCGCTCCACTGCGGCTTTAATACGCCATTAAAGTGAACGAACCAACTTATAAAGATCCCTCGTTGAATACTAAATTGCTACGCTACGGAGGTCTAGTAAAATTGGTTCTGTTTACGTTGAAAAACGAAAAAAAACGAATGCAATTGTTCTAGATACGTAGCTCTATTGTAGCCTGAAACTATCATTGGGTTGTTATATTGTAATTTTTCTTCAATTATACGGTATTCAATCATATTATGGAAAACAGCTTGATATCACTTTTTTACTCGAATGCCAAGAAACTATCGCAATTTCTATGATTTGATCGATCGTTATTCGTTATGTAGGGCATGAGTGAACAGATCAAATTGTTGTTCACAAGGCCGCACTAAAAGTAAAATAATATACTAGTAAGTCAAAACTTAACAGATAAGCTTTGAATGTACTCCGTTAATTATTATTTAGTGAATTACACTTATATTTATACAGTATTAATATGAAGACAATATTGGGACAAACTATATAATTTTGCTATGATATAAACAGGAGCTTCCTAAGATATAACCATTTAAGCATACCGAAATTTAGGAATTGTTAAGTAATTATATTTGTATTTATGGCCTACGACTAATCATATTATTATGAAGATTATATGATTTGATATTAGCATAATTTATAATAGTATTATTAACATCAAAAGCACATCAAGTTTTTGGTAATGTTGAAAGTTTCCGATGGTACAAAATGATTATATATTATAGAATTTATCAACGGACAGAAAACATAAGGAATAAAGTATATATTTTACTATCATTACATACCCGACCCTAGTTGGATAAATTAACTTGGTTATAAGTACTATATACAACTATTACAGAATCTCAACAAATACTGGTAATAATTTTTTTTTATTAAACATCTATGGGACATAAATTATCCTAAATAATACACATTAAATTGATCTACGAAAACATATTACATATACGACTTATCACATTAAAACAAATGAGATCAAATAACAACTACATCTACAAGCAACTACGGCTGCACTCTAAAGTGAGCCTGCTTCTTACTAAGAGACCTCCACCACTTCGATACAAAACATCGCGCGGACCAAACGTGTTCGAAACACTTTCACGTTCGCGAGCAAAATACTGGTTGAAAACATCGATTAATTCGTGATTTATTCATTTAACCATCGAGTCAACCTTTGTGTTGACGGAACTATTTTTGAAAATCGAATTCAAAATAGATACGAAAACAAACGAGTGCAGTGCTTATAGTTCTTTTCTTCGCGTTCTTTTCTTACATTCTTCTATCTTCCTGTTTTCTTAAAGTGCTAGTGGAAATTGTGATTTGTCAGTACTATGGGTATGTTTTGGAGATACAACATGACGCTGCTTTTTACGCTGGCTGCGCTAGTGTTGATTGTTCACACGATGGACGAAATGGATTACGATCGGGAGATCAGTCCGAGGTTTGCAGATACTGCGGTTCCGGAGTCTGAAGAGGTATTTTGTAGCAGATAATTAGATTATATTCTTGTATCTATCACTAATGTTCCTCAATTTCTTTAATCTGTGTTTTGAAGGGCTTTTAGTTTCGTCCTCATCATACAATGTTTGTGCGCATCCAATAATAAATTTACATATTGTATTCCAATGCCAAAATAGAGAATAACAGGAGACAATAATTAAGCGAACATTAAAAAAGTATAAATTTTAACTTAATTTTATAGCCACAAAAAAGTAGAAATAAAGAAAGTAAACAAAATTCTTTTTTGTGAGAATGCGTTTCGTTATATTCCGTTTATAATTAAATTAATACAAGCACTTTACGGTTGACGGATAAATCTAAATTAGTAATGATACCAACCAGAACTTTCGTTTAACTTCCGTAAAAAAATTGTAGTATCACTGACTAATATTACGATCGTGGAATGAAAATTATTATAATTTTATTCAGTTGTATGTATCAATTTCAATGTTTTTAGTTGTATGATGCTACTCGTACTTATAGCGATATATTTATCAGCATTATAGTTGATAAAAGGTGGATAATATTTAAAAAAATAAAACTACATTATGTGTAGATTTGTACACATTATATTGTATATGCTAATAGTTCCAATAATGTAACAAATCATAATTATTACCCTAGATTATCAAGATAGATCATATAAACGTACATTCATGTTTTTTAATCTCTTTCGGGGAGGACTTCACCTCGGACACGTGATAATCTCCTATGTCACTCTATACTTCTTTTTGGTACCTGGTTGCTAGCCTATCCCCCAATAAAATCCACTGACCCCCAGTGCCTTAGTCGCCTCTTACGAAATAAAAAACAAACAAACGTATTCACGACCATTAACCCTTGCGGGGTAATCAGAGGTTCAGGTTTCCATATCCGAAATTGTGAAGGTAGTAATTCTATGGACACCTCGAACCCACGTGTTGACCAGATAGTCAGTACTCAATGTGACAGGTGGTAAGCCATGTCACCATTTACAAGCACTAACTATTACCTGTTCGACGTACAGGGAGTTCGGTAGGAAATAGGTACGTTTCCTCACGATGTTTTCGATATTCGATTCGATGCATTTCGTAAATGTGATGTACATAGAAATTCATTAAACTTCAATTCCATTGGTACCTGCTCAAGCGGGATTTGAATCATGTACCTACTGATACAGAGCCAAGTCCCAAATCACTGAGCTACGTCGGATTCCTTCGATAAATCTTCTCCCGAGATTCTCGAGGAATTCTTACGAAATATTGGAGAGATCGGTAGCCCAGCCAGTACGGGACAAAATAACATTGCATACATCCTTGAATCACCAACTGTATCACACGACCATACATGTAGCGGTGCTTTGAAGCTTGAAGATCATATTTACTTAGTCATTTTAAGCATGATCAAGGGTGTGATTGCATTCATTGTACAGAATAACGTTTATAAGTAGCTAGCTCTCCACTCAATAGGATTCCTAAATCCCTAGTGTTATTGATTATTGGATTAACAAGACTTGTTGACCTGTGCCTGTCAACTATTGTTACAAACAAAATTTCTACTTGAAGTGTTACTACGAATTGTTAAGTCTCATTTCCTGATTATTCACGACACCGAATAAAATTTCGTAAATTAACATTTCTGTGTACAAACTGTACTTCCACGTTGAGAGTAATAATATGCGAATTGACATTAACGGTTTGCGTCACGTAGGCAATAACACGAATACGAGCCAGTTTTAAAAAGTAACAAGTGAACTAGTTGGTAAGCTAATTAAGACAATTAGAAAGTACATACGTTATATAAGGTGAGGTAATACATTTGCGTTTGTAACAAAATATTTTTGGAGAAAAGCCGGATGCTTTGAGGTAACCATGGTTATTACGCACAGCCTTAAAATGATACAAATAATAGGTGAATCTTAGTCTTAGTATTCCGAGTATAGTATTTTAATTGTTAATCTTTATCTCATGAAAGTTAATGTGTGAGTGAAGCAAGAGATTAGTCAGGATTGTTCCATAAGTATGTATATAGTTATCTTTATCGCATATATTAGTACTTTTATCCTATCATATTATCAATTATATTGAATTGTAATGATATTATTGTGTCAGTAATGTAAACAAATAAATTCTGACTATATTGGAATACGTCACGTCTCGGTAACTCTATTCCTATGTAATTCAAGTTAATTATATCAACAGGAACATATAATTTTGGTGTAATAATGTAGTTAAATTAGTTCCGTCGTTAATGGATCGTAAACATTATCAATGTGCAATACAATGAAGTTGTATGATTGTCTATCTTGTTAAGTTTATAATAGTATAAGTAACTTGTATTATCTTTGGAGTGGCTAATATTGTTTCTTTACCAATTATATTATATCTTAAATAAATCAAGACAACTGTTAAGAATGATGATTTCCGAACTTCACATTGTTTGCACATAAAGTCCAGAGATTACTTATTGTGTATCTTTATAGATAGATTCATACATTCAAAAGTAACAGGACATATCACGATGAAATTCAATAACCAAACTTATCTATACAAACAATTAGCTAATCACCTATTACACACATGCGTAAAATTTTCGAGAAACTTTTCACACAGCACACTTCACACTTTCTTCCTGCTTGCTCGGTTAAACCAGTAAACATTTCACTGTCAAGTAGCATTCCTCTACTGGTTGCTGCTAGGTGACATGGGTAATTGTCGCTTTAGTCTTGCTTAGAAACTAGTCTAGAAATCGGGGGTGGAGTTGCCTTAATTGGAACGATATCGGAGTTATATGAATCGAGTGTGATTAGGAGAAAACTCGGAAGTTCCGCGTCGGCTTTGCATGTATGTAAATGTGTTAGGCGTTTCCGAGTGAAGTAGCAGTAAATGACACGATAAATTAATGAAATGAAATGAGTCAGATCTACGCATTTAATGTATTTATATATCACAAATAACAAAAACATATCAATATAAACACATTCCTCGTAAAGTAAGTATAAGTAGTAGCAAGCAAAATACGCGCAATATACTCTTTCTTTCTATTTTCTAAAAAGTTAAAAACATTGAAGTAATATACGAAACATAATGTACGAAAATAAATTATGCGGGCCTTCAAGTATGAAGTTAATAGAAAATACTCTGAATATCATAATATATTTTTAATGAGGTATGTCTTGGGAGAGAATTAATCTATCGTAATATTAGTTTCACGCAACAAAAAGTTGTACTTGGAACGGATAAGACCTTCACAATAGAAACACATTAAGCCTATAGTATCAGATTACACTTTCACGATTTATCATGTGCACAGCGTCATTTATTTTGATACTAAATAACACGTGGAAAGTTGCATCTTTGACAAGTTGACACGATAGAGATTCACAGCTTTAAGTGATTTATGATTTGTTGCATGTTTGGTGTCGTCGTAGATGACTAAATTTATATAAATTTGGGAGATTAACAGCCTAAAACATTTACCAAATATATAACATGTTATTTTTTACTCACCCCCAGGCATTATAATATAAAACATAGCTATATTAATAACAGAGGGCTAAGCAGAGATCAATTAACTATATTTTTCCGTTCCTGCCGAACTGAAAATAACCGAGACTTAATAATCTACGTCTACCCCTTTGTAGGGATACATGTCTGATGTGTATGTAATGTACATTAATAAAAGTATAAAATAACAAACTCCGTTAACATACGAATATCGATTGATGGATTCTCATTTTCCTTAGTAGTACTTGTAATATACATTTCTCTCGAGTCATTCAATTGATTACAGCTAACTTACTACCTCGATACTCGATACGCGTAAAACTGAACTGTCATTGTAATATCACGTTACGTAATTCGCACATGCTCGTGAGATAGAAATTTGTAACTTTGGCGTGCGTGTCGTCGGTTACAGATTTGCATAATGACGGATCGTCGCACCTCTCCGACCGCGAGTTCGAAGTTCCAAACCGGTAATCCAACTTTCCACTTTCCTACACCGGGTTATGACATCGGTTTTGTAATCTGCTTTCTTCACTTGCCGATGAGATAATCGCTGCCGATTAATCGATTTAGATCAATCGAGTTTTCGGCTTAATTCATTAAAGTTTTCGTGCGACTGGAGAGCCATTAAACAATGAGGCCTCGCGGCAGGTGGCCGATTTTTATCACATTCATTCGTTGATCGACCGATATTTCAGATGAATGCGTGCAAGCCGTTTCTAATTGTTAAACACTTTAAAACCACCGCTACATCGGTGCATGTGAACAGTTATTTTGATTTAGTTTTTGCAATATTCATCCGTACTCATAATTACATTTCATTTATCTACGTTTAACTTGGTTTTGAAAAGTTGTTATTACTTTATCATCCAACACACATGCTTTTTGAAATTATAATTTAATTATTACTATAAATCAATAGTATCATAAAAATTTGTGCAATTGTATAGTGTAATAATAACAAACTATCAGTTCAATAGGTTGTGGGATAGTTTTCTCCACACAATGAAGTTATTTTCTGTTATGTAAAATTTTACATCATCATTATCGAATCGGATGAGATAGAATCAGTAACTCTTTTTTATATATAGTAGGACTAAACTAAACTTTATACAGCAATAATATAAGAACGAGAAAGTAACAATCTGATCAGATCGGATCTGACAGAAATTATCCGAGGCATTATTAGATCGTAAATATTCAGGAATAATGTTATAATTACAGCCTAAGTAAAAGCTTACTATTAACTACTCAAGGTGACCTTAATACCTAGTATCTCTACTCGTTCATACTGTTACTAAGAATGTAACTTGTTAATGAAAACATGGAAAAGATTAGCTAACAACATTTAAGGAATTATCTCGCTACCATAACAACTGTATTATAATCAAACAGTCTCATAATATCGTAATAAGTAGGCGTAAGAGAAAAACTTATGCTAATTACACTTTCCCATTCGTCAGAAGATCGAACGAACAGTGACAGCGATTTATTAATACAATTGATTGATGTACCTGTAGGTAAGAAGTCATTGTAAACTTGCCTTTTTGCTATGCATCGCCTCTTTTGTTCCGCGGGTTCCCACGTGGGTCTTAGTTGACAAACACTAGGCCGCAGGCATAGCGTAATATTCGTTGCATAACGCTAAGAATGGGATTTAACATTTTCCATTACATTGTTTCGAGATAAAAAGTTCCAAGTAGATTTTTAGCGATAATTAAGCGGATAAGCATACTTCGAACAGTTTTTGTTTATAATTTGGTATTTATAATCTAATTAGAGCGCTTAATTACGGTCCGATTGAAGCAGTAAGAAGGAAATATTTCTTAAGTATCAATAGGTAGTTTTATTGAAGTTACAACACTATTTACTAAGTTATTATGTTGCGTCACGTTTCCCTTTTGTTTTCCAACTTACTTTTTGGGTTAAGCCCTTTGCGTCATTAATCATAACGTAATTAATAAATACTAACAAATATGGCTTCATAGTTAAAAAAGATGTAGGAAACAAGAATAAACATTTGTGTAGTAGTAGGTAGCGCAGTGGTAGTCTAGAGAATATTATACGAAAACTTTATAAATGATCTTTTTCAATGATAGCCTGGCCTATAAATGTACTTATATCTTGTACATAAGATTGTAATGAAAAATCTTACTACAACATTCAATTACATAAACGTGTGCTCTTTAAAGCCTAACGTACCTTTGAAAGTATAACTAATCGAATTCCACACACGTGCAACCAACATAAAGATTACTATCAACTCGTTAGATAAACTAATAAGCGGTTGGGTCTTAAATTCATCAGTCACAAGGCTTGTGTATTTATCAACTGAGCGGGGAAAGTTGGCGTGAGACGAAGAATTAAATGGCGTAAAATTAGATATTTGAACAGTCTTCACGAACTAGTATTCGTCGTTTAGTAGAAATTTAAGCGCACTTTAATATTTAATTTGATGATAAATAAATGTTATTTATGTTTGTTATTACGTATATGTATCGGGAGAACCGTAGGTGTAACGTATGCATTATTTTTAATTTTACCTTAGCGGTTTCGTGTTTTTAATTAGTATTACCCAATAAAAATTTTTTTATAAAATATAATATAAATTTTGCAAATAATAAATAAAATGAGAGGATGGAGGAGGATGGAGAAGACCCTCTAATGTAGAATATTTATATTATGTATATCTGGCATAAAATTTCTTAAGCGTGTGTTTATTCACATTCGTTAGGTGTACATATATGCTTTAACAATACTTAGTAGATATTTATTTATTAAAGATATTTTAAAATAAATATGTAAGTTGATATTAGAAAACGCGCAAATTTCAACACATGGTATTTTTCTAAGATTAACTATAATTTCATTCTTCTGAAGTTAATTCAAGAGCTTAGTAAGAAGTTACGCAATATGTAAATGAATACTATCATAGAGGTAGAAATTTATGTAAATATCCTTAAAAGGGTATTAATAAGCTATTCATGCTAATATCCGAATTCCAACGCAAACTTTAAAAATAGAACCTTATTTGAATAGCATAGACACAAGTCTACAGTCCTCAAATTGGTGATTACGACATTAACTCTTATAAGACGTTTTAAGTGCACAATTTCGATAATCAAACACATATACAAACAAAATAAACTACAACCACTCTTTAATCTCTTAAAACTCGCTAATTGGTTAAAAAAAAAACATTGTATGTGAATAGTAGAGAGAAGATTTTATTAAATTACATTTTATAAGAATGATAGACAGGGGACAATATATTCTTATTTAACCATTGGATTTTAATATGGCCTATATTATTATTATTTCAGAGTTGGAGAACAGTAAGAGTACAACAATCAACGCAGATAGAAACATGGGACGACTCACCTCCAGACGACGTACCAAAACGGAGAAAAATGGGACGCAAGAGAAAACGCCGTCCGCCAATAGAAGATGAGTCAGAAAGGAGGTTCTATCACGAAGAGCCTGAGTACCATCCTATCACAGAAACGCCGAATCCGTTAGACACACCAGAACGACCGCGAAGACGTCGAAAACGCCCGGAAATGATGTTCAATGACAGTGAAATGCCTGTGCGTAAAAGAGGCATGAGAAGAAAGCTGAAAAGGCCTAAGAATAATGACTTCCAGGACAAAGACAGGGAAGTGAGAAACAAGTGGGATATACACGAAAGCTTCGTGGGTTACGAAACAACAGTTGGGTATGGTGGACCGAGTCGCTATGATGATAGCCAAAGCAGTTATGAAAGTGGTGAAAAGGAAACCACTACTACTGCAGCTCCGGATGATGATGGGGATCAGATTGACAAGCCTTACACGCAAGATTCTCAAGAAGGTAAAGAACAGACGGGTGAAAATGTAAGTATCTGACTAAGAATATTTTCAATATAATCATTATGTCACGCTCCTTTTAGCCATTAGGCAGACGTAGACGGCAGACTATATAGTCTGATCTGATACACTTGGTGCGTACAAAAATTTTTTAGTCGTGCCATCTTTATCATAAGCAAAATGATACGCTACTAAATTTTCAGGTCACATTCTGATTACCATAATAAACAAAGGTACATTTTAATCGCTCTTCCTCTCATTTACTAGGATTGATTAATATGAAAAAAATGACAATATGCATTTTTTTTAATATATTTCTATTTTACAGAGTAATGAAACAGTTAGCCAACAAACTATCAAAGAACTTTTGAAGAAAACAAACGGTAGCAGCTTAAGTGAGATATTGGAAAAACATCACTTATCATTAGCCGATGTTCTAAAAGGGAAAGGAAAAGCAATCGCCATTTTAAAACAACAGGCTGAAAGCAAAAATGAAGTACCAAAAGTAAATATAATTGACACAACGCCTAAAGATGACGTTAGTGAATTTGTCACAACAACCAAAGAACCCGAACAAACAACAGACAACGCATTGATAGATAACAAACCTCAATTGGATGTTAAAATTACAGAAGTGACACAAAAACCACTTGATGATTTCAGAAACACCAAAGAAATTCTTCATGCTAATGAGAATACTAATAAATTGAGGCGGCGATTCCCTATGGGAGGACGTAGGAGACTGCGTATGAGGAATTCAACAAGGGATGCCCCTCTAAGATTTAAAGCAAGTAGAGATTTCATTTCCGATCACGAAAAACGGCGTTTACATGAAAATAATTTGACTTTAGCTACTGTTTCTAACACTGATGAACTAAACAGTAATGTAACAAATGCTAATGTAACAGAATCAACTACAATTGAAACCACAACTGAAAAGGTAGACGATACAACCAAGTATTCAACTTCTACGTTAACTTATACAACGACTACGAGAGCAAAGCCAATAAAACCAATAATAAGATTACCAATCAGAACTGACAAGAGAAATAGAGACAGCTTGATCAAAACGAGAGATAGTGAAACTGAACCAACGACAACGTTGAGTACAACAACTACCGACGAATACACTGATACTTACGAGCCTGATGAAACTACTGAGATGATGACTTCAACAGTCACAATCACTACTACATCATCAACGACTACTACAGAAAAACCAACAACAGTAAGACAAAAGCCTATGACCAATTACGAGTTGAGGAGACAGGCATTAACGAATCGATTGAAGAAAAAGCGACAGCGCCAGAAATTGACCACCACTGAAATACCCTATGACAAAGACTTGCTGAGCATGAACAATTTTGTTTCGGCATCACAATTTATAGCTAAGACTAACACGCCAAATAATGTTCTGATAGAAGAAACAACTTTAGAAGACTTTCTTACAAATGAAGCTTCAGACAACAGAGAAATTTTGGCGTCTCGTATAACTCCTAATAGATCATCACCGGCGACGACTACTGAAGAAACAGCTAAAATAGAAATCGAAGAAATACTCAATGATACCGATAGTAAGTATAAGCTTATTTGGTTTGTGTAAGAACTATTAGACATCATTGCTACATATTGCAATTATTTGCAATACAAAATTCAATACATAATCTGGATGGGTTACGATCTTGGACATCAACTGCAGCTTGTTTAAACGAGGGAAAATATCTAGACATCTAGATAGGTGATAGTATTTATGAATGACAATGAACTTACTACCCTTAAAGTTGGGTATCGGTATATGTATTTGTAATTAAATTCATAGCATAAATAGTGTTTACATCTTTTCTTTTCATTTTACAGCAAGCGCACGTCTTTCAAGAATCCTATTGGAGCGAAACATGACATTGAACGAGCTTGTTGAGCATCGAGAACGCGGCTCCAGTAACGTGCACTTAGCCGATATCTTCCACAACACATCAAGAGATCCAAATCCTCCCGAGCCATTCTTATCAAAATCTCTCATAGAACCTATATCCAAAGAAACGTATCCTTTGAGAGCTTTACTCGAAGCCAATCTCCACGACCCAGCTGTCAAAGTAACCACTACAGAATCAAACAATGGCCAAGCTGAAATGACTAACGTTCCAATAGTGATGGATTATGGTAATAACGTGAATGAGAATAGTGATAACTTAGGGTTAGTATCCCTGTTTCACAGAATGGGTAATAATGAGATAGAAGATAAGCCTCCAGCAGAATTTGACCCTGACGAATCAGAGTCAGATTTGGGTCTGATAGATGAATCTGGAAACTTCAGAGAGAGTCGGGCAATGGAAGATAAGAAGGGAATGTTTAGTATCAATGATATTTTCTCTTTGGTACAGCGAGCTTACATAAATAAAACTTTGGACGCTGAAGAGGCAGCATCTAAAAGTAAGTATAAAGGTATTTGAATTACGATTAATAGATACATTAGAGTTTATTTTACGAGCGTCTCTGTAGGTTGCAACAATATGTAAGAGTAACATGGCGTTAAGTATTGAAATCTTTTATTTGCCAATGTTGTGAATGCATTCTTACTGACAATTTAAATTGTGTAAATTTAGAATAACACTATTTTTCACAATAAGTATAATGTCTTAGATGACTATTTGACTAACTTAGCTTTTTGACTTAAAAACGATTGCTGCCCGAATAACTTATTATACATTTTAAATATGTTTCAGCTAAAGAAAGCGGTACACCACTCACATCAGAAGCATCATTTGAAAAAGACACCAAAGACGAAAATGGAATACTTTACGACGGATTTCGGAAAAGCGGCCTCACAGACGATAGTACTGAAAGTCTAGACTACTCAACCATAGAACCTGGTATCTTAGAAGACCTACCAAACGGAACTAAGTCAATCACTATCGTTACACTTAGCATACTAGGTCTCATTTTAGTGGCTTTCTTGTTAACGTACGCGTTATTCAAATGGCGTCAACAGAACAGAGGCAAAGAGAGTCTTAGTGAAGAAAGAATACCATCACCCGTGTTCGAAGATAGAAAGATAAGTAAAGTCCGTTCCAGTAACAGAAGTATTAGTCCTATGCTTTCGTCCACTAACAATATTTACACGCTAAGTACATCTGATTCGCGAAATGGTAGAGAATCTCCGGAATATATGTGGGATTCGCTCAGAAAGCCTTTTCAGTAGCTGTTAAGTAAATTTAGACTGACACTAGGGTAGAACTTGCTAGGATAGGCTATTTTATGTGACCTGAGATAGGTAGTTTTAGGTTATCTCTTCTTGTTAAACTAAATGTTGTTAACTGTATAAATTATGAAGATCATTTCAGTATTATGTGGCGAGTGCAATCTTTTTCTTGGTAATATTAATAAAAATAACTAAATAAATACATTTAGGAAGTTATTTATTCGTTTTTCTTACCTGTATTCGTCGTAAGTGAAGACTTCTAGTAATCCTTTGGCTGCTCGTAGATCAGTGGTCATGAACTGAGTGTAGAAGTAAGTATACTGCCTTGCTATGTTCCTGTACATTTTCAGGGCTGCTTCGAGCGCTGGAGATGGCTGGAAAAAAGATTTAATTAAATTATAATATTATTCACGATCATGAACCATTGCACGGTAGTCACGGTAACTTTCGAGTAACCATTTCCTAACTTGAAGAGTTAGTGATTATATGACCATGATTAAAATTTTCGATTTATGTGCAATAACTAAATTACAGTAATTCGACGTAGCTCAGTAATTCGACGTAGCTCAGTGATTCGACGTAGCTCAGTAATTCGACGTAGCTCAGTTGTAATTCGACGTAGCTCAGTTGTAATTCGACGTAGCTCAGTTGTAATTCGACGTAGCTCAGTTGTTTGGGGCTTGGCTCTGTACCAGTGGGTACAGGGTTCAAATCCCGTTTGAGCATGTACCAATGGAAATGAAGTTTAATGAATTTCTATGTACATTTTCGTAATAAAAACACATTTACGAAATGCGTTGAATTATACGGTGAGGGAAAACATCGTGAGGAAACCTACCTGTTCGTCGAACAGGTAATAGTTAGTGCTTGTAAATGGCGACATGGCTGACCACCTGTCACATTGAGTACTGACTATCTGGTTAACACGTGGGTTCGAGGTGTCCATAGAATTACTACCTTCGCAATTGCGGAAATGGACACCTGAACCTCTGACTACCCCGCAAGGGTTAATGGTCGTGAATGCGTTTGTTTCGTTTGTTTTGAACTAAATTACGGAATAAGGATATAAACTGACTATTTACAATAGAAATATACACTAGAAAGAATTTACAATAGAATTATACACATGAATTGGGAAATGATTCAGTGTATGATGTCTCTTGCGAGGATTGAACCTACTTATTCAAAGGTACTAGACTTCAACAACTGATCTACACAACAAAATAAAATTAATCAATTTAGAGGACCAGATTGGTAGGCTGTTATTACATCTTACGGCTTGTATTGCAATTAAAACATACAAATACATACATACAACCGCTTCACGCTTGTGTATGCGTTCCCTTTTTTATTGTGGCAGGTAGTCAGAGCCTTGAGAGCACATCTCCGAAATTTAGAAGGCATGTTAGGTATGGGACACTCGAAGCCAGCGTTTTACTAGATAGACAGCACCCAACATGCTAGATAGTGAACCGTATCGACGTATACAGGCACTGGCTATTACCTATCTTGGGGGAAAGGCGGGTTTCCTCATGATGTTTCCCTCACTGTTAACATAAAAAAATTAAAACTCACTGTAAGCTCTGCTAATTCTTCGGAACTGAAGTATAATATTGTTGAATATTTTTCTGGGAGGATATCAATGTAGGGTTTCCAAAACGAATCTGTAATAAATTTGATCAATTCATTATCAATAATTTAATTAAATTAAATATCAAATTCTGTCTTTGTGTAAAGTATAATTTAAGTATCCAACTATGGTAAGTTTATATTGTTATTCGGTGAAGAGCTAATAATGCCTAAAATATCATCAATTTACTATCAAAAACACAATAATTAAAGTTTCACAATTATAGCCCCAAGTAGAGTAAGTAGAGGTTGAATTCTCTATCACCACAACTGCACCGTTACTAATTCTACCTCAAAGTCATATGTTCTTCAGATAGTTAGTACCTTGCATGTTACATACATACACATCATTCCTTTTTCTACAGAGGTGTAGGCAGATATCATGGATCCTCATTTGTCTGGATTAACATTCATACATGTCCTCATACAAAGCAGTTATATTATATGTAGGTAGTTACTAGTACAATAACTCTTTTTTAATTGTTGTTAATTTTTAATGTCACATTATGTAAATTATAGTTATATGAGTAATGAATTGTCATTTACAACTTCTTTCCTAAAAAAAAAGAATGTCATCGTCATTTACATTAAATATCATCAGATGTAGACGCAGTGCAGTTTTTGGTTTGCAAAAGAATAAGTTTCACAAGCGAAATTCTATTTGGAGTAGTTCCCTGTATAATTCAGATTGTCTCTTTTTATACAAAGGATATTGAACCCACCTGGTTTACTTTTCTCCAAAAGCAAAAACAGTGCTAATGCAACATGTGGCATATCTTTGAGTAAAGGATCCTTCTTGATGAATAAACCAATCTCGGATCTTCGTGCAAGCTCATCACTCATCATCAGTCTCCGAGGAACTGTCAGAATCAGTTCACCTTCAGTAAAATCCTTTGCGGCTTTCAATCCTAGTCCATACCCTTCAAATGATTCTATTTCAATGCCTGAAATAAGAGGAAAGTAACATAATATGAGCTTAGATATTTTTGTAGGTAATTTATTCACTTTTTAGCATGAAAAATGCAGCTGTGGAACGTTCGTGGCAGATTGCTAGCCTATCACCTGATAGATTTCATTTCCTCTAGTCTCTTAATTACCTGGATGAAAGGTAGCTAGTTAGCATTCTTTTTATGTCCTAGATTAGCACCAGATAGGCATGATAAGACACAAAAACAAGTAATAAAGAAAAATTTCATTCTGGCACTATTATTTGTCAGAACGGTAGATTTTTTAAAGTAAATTTTTCACTGTAATTTATTCATGAAACACTGTAAATAAGTTTATTTTTCAATACCAAACCACTTTTACATTCTTCTTCTTGTTTGATTGACCATTGATGCATGTAGTCCATGCTTCTATTTATACATTTACCTACAATTACTGTTACCCATTACCCAAAGTGTAATTAGTTTTATAAAATTCAGCTCTAAATTGAGGAATGGACAGCAGCATTACAATTTAAAGTTCAACTTTTAGAGAAGTTCAATGCAATCTATCACTAATTTACAACAACAAGCCGTCTAGAGAATCTATATGTTGATTCTGCTGTAACTATACATTACCTTCATACTTTGCTCCGTTGAGGGTTAACCACTTCTTGAACGTATCAATCTTAGTTTCGCGTGACTGGTTTTCTGGGACCACTTTACCTGATTCAATGGTCTGAATATACTTCAAAGTCTGTTCAATCTCTAGATGATGGTCCCACATCTGTTTGGGATTCACATTCATTTGAAATACACTGCTCAACTTTTGTAAACTATTCACAAGAACTAAAACATCAGCACGTTTCTGGGCCTCGTACTTCTGACCTTCTTTTTCAGAAGTTTTCTTAGAGTTAAGCCTTACTTGTGTTTTTCGGCCCATTTTTAATAGCTAAGAAAAGTTTATAATAAATACTGATTGAATTAGAATTTATTAAATTATTCCCTTACAAAGTATACTGTAAATATTTAAAATAAATAAACATGACGATAGTGATGGGGCACAAGTGATACTGTAAGGATTGTACTACTATAAAGATTGGTACTGTATGTATTAAAACTAGTAATTTAAAATACTTTACAGCTTGGCAAAAACGTCTAGAGTACCCGCCACATAAGGTGGCAGTTGGAGGCGTCGCCACAGTCGCGTAATCCAGTGTTGCCAGTAAACACGCCAAAACTAGCACTCACTGTGCCATACGGCTCGATACATTATATTGAGGTTTCATTTGTAACGATCTTTGGTTGCAGAGCTATAAACTCAAATAAAACAAATTAATATACCAAAGTCAAAAGTCAAAATATTTTTATTCAAAATAGGCCCTATCATAAGCTCTCTTTGAAAGTTATTTTATGATCTAAGTACAAATTAAAAAAACTATATATTGACAAAAGGAATATATATGAGTGAAGTGGAAGGGCGGTTACGTAGGGGCCGGCCTAATAAGACATATATGTAACAGTCAGATAGACGCTGTATTGAAAAAAGGTGACGTTAGGAGTACCTATAACCGCCGAGAGTGTATTAGAGAATGTATGAATGTCAATGAAGCGAAAGTGGTCTGTCAGGTTCGGGACAAATGGGGATCCGTGATCTCTGCCTACCCCTCTACAGGGAATCAGGCGTGATGTGTATGTATGTATGTAAAAAAACTATTTCAAACATGGCACTGAGCATTGTCTTTACATATTTTTACCGAGGTTAGTTCACCAACCATTTCGGCTGCTCAAGATGCCACGTCATGAAGACCACGACCGCTCTGATAAGAGCGTAACGATTGAGAAGAAGAAGTTCAGCGGAGACCCTTGGAGAAGAACTAACAAGAAACTCCAGAAATCTATTTATTATAATCACCCTTAACAAACATAAAAATTACAAAGAGTGGGCAAAAAACACAACGCTGGTAATACTAAATTTACCTTTCATACAAAATAACACGCAATGGCGGAAACGTCAAATTTAGTTCCAAGTTTGGCTACTGCCACCTTATGTGGCGGGTACTCTAGAAACGTAAACTTTTATTTGTGATCTTGCAACCTTAAAAAATAAAAAATAATTATGTAAACGAAGTGATGTCAAATTTCCAAATATTTGTTTCAATTAAACTCTTAACATAAAACGGTTATTTAAATACGTAGAAAGTTAATTAAAATGAATAAGACTATCCGAAGTGATGTCAGGAGTGTGATTTACAAAGTTTATAATAAATGTCTGGCGGAAAAAAGGACAAATCTATTCTTTCGGATGTGGACGATGTTTATCAAACAACTGCTAAAATGACCGGTATCTGAACGTTTATTTTGTTGTATATAGTTGGTAAATGCATTACTTGATGAACTACAAACCATTGTGAATTGCATGCATACGAGATAAGTGTAATATTATACATTAAACTTCGAACACGAAGGTTATGTTTACATCTTTGTTCAGTACTGTGGCGCGCATTAATGAAGTTGATACTTTTGAGTATTTTTAATTATTTTAGTATTTTTAGTATACATTAAACACTAAATATAAAATAACACTAATTATAAAAAATATAAATTAAAATGTCGGACACGCCTTAGCTGAAATGTGTTTTTTGTCTCTCTTTTAAGTCCTATGAATTATAATGATTATGACGACTAGGTTCAGGAAAAAGCACATATTCACATTTTTTGTTGAAAAAGCTTCAAATGAACAGGCTTAAAGGATAAACGGTCATGAATGCCCATAATGTTACACAAATAACACTTCTATGTACTAAGTACCAAGACTAGGTTGTCCACTTTAAGGGTTGCCATGAAAAAACTTAGTGGCGCCCCCATTATTTTCTACTCTTTTTTGCCAAGCTGTATGTTTTTATATTTTGTATTTAAATATGTTCAGGGAGATGTGGTTTTTGCTGTCTTAATTCACAATTTGATGTTAAATTGCAATTTAATAGCATAATAATGGCGCGATCTTAATTATGTTGTGAATCTTAATTCAAAATACTCAGAGCGCATTTCAAAACTTTTGTGAAAATGTGCTCCGACCATGCTTTGTGTTGGATTCCTGCCATAGCAACTGAAGCCATCATCTTCATTCTATCATTTTAATCGATTTCATTTTCTTATTTTTCATTTTCATCTTTATCATTTCATCCAAAAAATACATCTGTTAATGGCTAATCGTTAATACGAATTGTCATTATCAAGAAAAAAAACTTACTAGAGTACCCGCCACATAAGGTGGCAGTTGGAGGCGTCGCCACAGTCGCGTAATCCAGTGTTGCCAGTAAACACGCCAAAACTAGCACTCACTGTGCCATACGGCTCGATACATTATATTGAGGTTTCATTTGTAACGATCTTTGGTTGCAGAGCTATAAACTCAAATAAAACAAATTAATATACCAAAGTCAAAAGTCAAAATATTTTTATTCAAAATAGGCCCTATCATAAGCTCTCTTTGAAAGTTATTTTATGATCTAAGTACAAATTAAAAAAACTATATATTGACAAAAGGAATATATATGAGTGAAGTGGAAGGGCGGTTACGTAGGGGCCGGTCTAATAAGACATATATGTAACAGTCAGATAGACGCTATATTGAAAAAAGGTGACGTTAGGAGTACCTATAACCGCCGAGAGTGTATTAGAGAATGTATGAATGTCAATGAAGCGAAAGTGGTCTGTCAGGATCGGGACAAATGGGGATCCGTGATCTCTGCCTACCCCTCTACAGGGAATCAGGCGTGATGTGTATGTATGTATGTAAAAAAACTATTTCAAACATGGCACTGAGCATTGTCTTTACATATTTTTACCGAGGTTAGTTCACCAACCATTTCGGCTGCTCAAGATGCCACGTCATGAAGACCACGACCGCTCTGATAAGAGCGTAACGATTGAGAAGAAGAAGTTCAGCGGAGACCCTTGGAGAAGAACTAACAAGAAACTCCAGAAATCAATTTATTATAATCACCCTTAACAAACATAAAAATTACAAAGAGTGGGCAAAAAACACAACGCTGGTAATACTAAATTTACCTTTCATACAAAATAAATCAAATTTAGTTCCAAGTTTGGCTACTGCCACCTTATGTGGCGGGTACTCTAGTCTTAGTTTATTGTTACAAGTACATTAGTGATACAAAAAAATTATAAAAAAATATATTATTGGTAGTCTTCTTATTGTTGATTAAACGAAAAAAAAAACCTGTTTGGATAGTTGGTCCAAAAATGATTCTAGCTGTTAACTTTCCGGATTTTTAGATTCATAAACCAGTATTACATACATACGTTTCACGACTTGTATATGCACATTGCACACCTCCTTTTTATATTGTGACGGAATAGTCAGAGGCTTGAGTACCCTTCATTGAAATTTTGCACGCATGTCAGTTAAGAGCCACTTGAAGCGCGCTTTTCACTACATAGACAGCACCGAGGGACAACCAGGCTTATTTTAAGACTACCTCGAATACACGTGTTAACCACATATTACCTTAAATGACTGTAAAATCTGTTCCTAGGAATAGTAGTAGCACAGATAATATTATAATACTAGTGTGAAAAAATGTGTCAACAACTAATGAATGCAAATGTTTGCTGACAGGATGCAGTGGTATGTTATGAGGAACGGTTACGTCCAACCGAGGACTGAGATAGCCTGATGAAGAAGAGATAAATAATTATTCACGATCAGAGTGTTTTATAATAGCAAAATGTCGGATGAAGAAGTTATTTAATTCTTTGCAAACTGTATACCATACGTAAATCATAAACATACATTTTCGAAACCAATAAGAGCAATAGACAATAAACCTAATAGCTGTGGCAATGGCAATGCCTCATCAAGAATTTGGCACGCTGCGGAACAGTTCCGAGAAAAGTTAAATTTGAAATCGGCCCAGTTTGCAACAATAAAATGCATGTCAAAATTCAAGTCACCCACGAAGACGAGTTTTAAAAACCTGTTACACATTATGCAATTGATAATATCTAGAGAATGCTGTTATTTTTGATCATTTATTTTTAACAACAAAAAGAACAGAAGAACATGTATGAGAAGGTTAATATGCGTGAGTGAAGCAAGACAGATTTATTAGGATCTTTTAAAATGGCGATTGTTTGTTTTCTACCTATACCGTTTGAGAAGTAGATTTGGAAATAATGTATGTATTTTTTAAGTATTGGGTATACTTCCTCTTCCTAATTGCGTAAGAAGGGATTGCTACCGACTGTTTCATTCACGTTCAAACCCTACTACCACCTCTATAAGTTTGAAAACTAACGTGTGCGTGTTACAACGAATCCTTACCTTCACTGTCATCCTAAGCTTAGTCACACATATGATAATACTATTCTAGTGGCTTTGTGGTAGCTTAGTTTATCGACGATGTAGCCAATATTACTTTTCGTTCTTCTACTTTATCAAGAAGGAAACGTGCGTGATTCCATTGAACTATGTAAGTATACGCTATCATTTTTGACGCATAATTGGTGGTAGAGATCGCGCCACATACGGTGGCAGTTGGAGGCGTCGCCACAGTCGCGTAATTCAGTGTTACCAGTAAACACGCCAAAACTAGCACTCACTGTGCCATACGGCTCGAAACATTATAGGTTTCATTTGTAACGATCTTTGGTTGCAGAGCTATAAACTCAAATAAAACAAATTAATATATCAAAGTCAAAATATGTTTATTATACTATTTCAAACATGATTAATAATTAACGGGACTTATCCTTCTTATTATATATTACATATATTATGTGTTCCTTCACTCTGTCCGCAATAGACCGTTTAGTCTGTTCGACATAGGATTTCCCACAGCTGCAATCAATCTTATACACACCCTTATATCTTATATCATGAGTATAAATCGCGAATCTCTTAAAACTATTATTTCAAACATGGCACTGAGCATTGTCTTTACATATTTTTTACCGAGGTTAGATCAGCGGAGACCCTAGCTTGGAGAAGAACTAACAAGAAACTCCGGAAATCAATTTATTATAATCACCCTTAACAAACATAAAAATTACAAAGAGTGGGCAAAAAACACAACGCTGGTAATACTAAATTTACTTTTCATACAAAATAACACGCAATGGCGGAAACGTCAAATTTAGTTCCAAGTTTGGCTACTGCCACCGTATGTGGCGGGTACTCTATATGCTAATTTTATGGGATCCGGTCCAACTATATATTGGAGATGACTTCACTTCTCGACTATTATCATTTGCTGGATACTCATAGGGTTGCGTGTCCATATCCACGGTTTTCTTGTGGAGTTGGTAATTCTATGACCATCTCGAACATATGTACAATAACGTGGTAAACCGTATCTCCATGTATAAGCAAAGGTTTACAGGTACACAGATACCTCCAAAATAAATTTATTTAATTTTTTTTCAGTTACCTGTGAGATGCATATTAGCAAAGTTTTTATCGCGCTTAAAAGTCAGCATGATACATCTTTCAGGCTTTTTGATAACGTTAATTTGTTATTCGGCGAGTCCTAAATACAATATTGTTGAGAAGTTTCTTATTATACCAGTTGATATTAAGAATGTACAATACAATTCAAGGATAATAAATGTCATTCGATACCTTTGCATTTATATCTAGCCAAACGCTAAAGTCACAGACAAGTTTCTAGCTTAGAATCTGTTTTGAATATAAATTCGAGTTCTAGATCCTTCCACATATGAAAAGGCAATAACGAAATCCTATTCAAAACTTTTACGACCTCTCTTTCGTTTTATGAGAGAAGTAAAGGCATCATTATGCAGATCTGGAGACAATAATGCGTTTAGCTTCGAAAGTTGCACATACCTACCTGCGGGTACGTTGATTGAAAATTCTATTAGTGGATTATGATCTCACCGATCGTGGAATACATTAACTACGCGTGAACTTTATGCTAAGCTTAACACTGCGAACTTAAGGCTCATGAATCCTTGAGCGAGTTTTTTAAATCACGTATGCTAGGGAACAAGATTAAAGCGCGTTATGCCAGACACGTGAGTATAAAACGTTTTAGCGAACGAAGCCGGACCTACCAAGTTTACGCAATAATATTTTATAACTTTTGTTAATGTTGTGGAAGGTTAGTATGGTCATAAATGTTATTTGCATGATTGTTTGAAGGACTGCACTGAGATGCAAATTAACTAGAATAGTTAGTACTGCAATAAAAAGGCAGTCTGGAGATATTATATTGCACATTCGAGGGGTTTACTTTGAAAGGGATAAAATAACTTAGTAGCTATTTGTTTGTTTATTCATCACAACCTAACAGTTTACCAAGGAAATGAGAACAATGACAACAAAGATTCATTTGACTTCCCAGAGTAGTTTAATTTTTATTTTCTTAATTAAATGGGTACAAAGAATTATATTTATCTAAACATACCTGGAATGTGGACATCCACTTAAGACTACAATGTTACCAGTAAATTAAATTAGCGCATGAAATTGCTACGTAACATTGGTAAAATGACTGTGCAGCCAGCATTTAGACTGATAAAGGGGCATGCAGTCATTAGTACTAAAATGAAAGGGCGCTGCCGATATTAATAATGACCTAAGCACGTGCTATTAGTATTAGGCCTGAGGCAAATAACTTGGTGCATGAAGAAATAATCGTAAATTATGCGTGTGTAATTTTAACACTAGGTTGGTTTATTTATGGTATTAAATCATATACATACATATACATTACGCCTGATTCCTTGTAGAGGGGTACGCAGAGATTGCGCCATCTGTCCCGATCCTGACCAACCACTTTCGCTTCATTGACACTCATACGCGTCCTCATCCACAATCGGCGATTAAAATTACGTCTAACGTCACCATTTTAATATGTTATTAATGTATGACTTTATACACATAGAAGCTCATACTTCGTATTTATAAAGCAGGTGTGAAAAACTATCACAAACCCACCACATAAGGCAAATCATACCCTCATTTTCAATGTTGAATCACAGTTACATGGTCAAGAGATTTCAGTTCCTATTTTTTAAGATATCCTACACTACCGCAGTAGTTCCAATTTGTGACAGCAGATTTTCGGTAAGTAAATCAGTATTTTGAGTTAGTTAATACGCATGCCTTATACAAATCGAATTGACAGTCTCGTAATGTTTTTTCTTAACCGAACGTTAAATAAACTACACGCAAAATAAATAACTTGAAGTTGCAACCTGTAACCTTTGAATCCAAGGCGAATATATTGCTACTGTATTAAATACGCTAACGTATAAATGACCTATTGACTCAATAACTTATAAACGCCAATATATCACAAGGCATTATCTATAAGTAACAAAGCGATGACTAACTACCCTTCTGCTCTACCCACGACGAAGGACCATTAAGTTCATGAGTCAAGCAAAGATGAGATAATCAAATCAATCAGTTTTGAAATATAATAACTTAGAAACTATTATGAATCGCTCCGGGCTTTGGCGAGACTTCTTCATTTAATATTCTAATAAATGCATGCATGTAATAAACACTTTGCGATTTTCCTCCATGATTATGATGAATAATAAGACTCAAAACCCTCTGTCACGTAATTTGGATAAATATGGAATAAAATAGGAACTGGAACTGAAAACATTTAATAAGAAGTGCCTTTTCATCAAACTACGACAGGCGTAAATGGTAAAAGTGGTAAAGTAAGATCAGAATATAGTTGACTACATTTAAATCTTACTACGTGGGTATGAATGAGTATGGGATAGTAAAAAATTCTCGGTGAAGATTTTATTTTGAACCTAATTTTTTATACCTCTTTTTGAGGTTTGTATAAGAGGTGAATCTGAGAATGTATAAGTATAGGGTTTATACTCGTATTATAAGAATATAGGAGTTTCTTAACATTGTAAAGACATAACAAGCAAAATGTCAAGTGCAAGTGACTCGCTATGTTATGGGGTAAAGCTAAAGTAAAAAGACCAACGCGTTGACGACCGTTACGCGTAAGACCGACCAATTCGAAGGTAGTAATAATTCTATGGACACCTCGAACCCACGTGTTGACCAGATAGTCAGTACTTAATGTGACAAGTGGTAAGCTTTGTCACCCTTTACAAGCAGGTAGTAGACCTGTTCGTGGAACAGGTAGGTTTCCTCACGATGTTTTCCCTCACCTTAGTATTCAACGCATTACGTAAATGTATTTTTATTATTATTAAAGCTTAATTGTACATTTATAAATATATAGTATATAAATAGCCTGTTCATTTTATTAATGAATAATTACTCTAATAAAGTGTTACTTAGTTTCTTTCATGACACATTTAAAAGCAGCTTTGGCCATCGTTGTTTATTATCTACTTTACATATATGCTTATGATGGAACATAAACAAACATTGTAAATTAACTCACTTGTAATTACAAAATAGATAATAGAACTTTATGATTAATGTCGTGCTAAAAGCTTGTTTACACAATCTTAAATTAATGATAAGTTACTTTATTCCAAATCGTCTATGGTAAGAAGTTGAATTTATCATGTAACAATATAAATAGCTTAGATATGGCACTTCCTTATTATCGGAGTCTATTAAAAATAAGTATCGTTAAGAGATTAACTAATATTCGGAAACGATCCAATAAATAATCGGTAGGAAACATATTGCTCAGTAATATGGAGGCACTACAATACATCAATATTAGTTGCATACATAAAGTAACCTTGGCATTTCGTTCTCAACACCAGCAAGGAAAAACAAAAAATATTGGATATGTCGTATTAGTGGACTAAGGTATGTTTCTGGTTTTGTCTGGTTTTAAATTTTTGTGTTTTATGGTTGAAAAATAGTATGTAAAATTTTAATTAGTCTGAGAAATCTTTTAGTATAATTCATAAACGAAGTTTCATTTATATAATATTTCTATTGATTTGCGAAAACGAATTAAGCTTTCATTCTTTTTGGACATTGTAAATAATTGAAGCAAATTTTCATAATATATTTGTCTCACTATACCAATAATACTATCTTATTATTTTCAACTCTCATCCCATGAAAAAACATCTGAACGTACGATACAAATAAACAGACAAAATTACCAGTATGAAACAAATCCAACAATTTCTACCTATATAACATATTTTTTCAAATACATTTTATAGTCAATCGATAGCTTAATATTTTATACACGATTAATTTGAATCAGATTTATTGGCTCTTAATTTGCGTGAACATTTCAAAGTGGCTGGTTTTGATTTCGATATTTTATACATATTTTGCAACAGGTGGTGAGAGGAATGTTCTCGTTGAATTTAAGCACAGATTTGAATAACTCCCACAAAATATAAATAATTCTATTTAAACCTGTACTTTAAAAGTATAGGAATGCATTACGCCAATATGGGATTGAAGGGTATACAAACACCAGGCTGAAACGATGAATATTATTATGAAGGTCTAAACTATACAGGTACAAATAAGACTAACAAAATAATTGTGTTTAGCCAGTTTCTTTCAGTATTAGTATCTACGTTGTGTAATTAAAGAGTATTAATGAAAAGTATAGTAATATGTTGAAAAAAAATATAAAACTTATATTTATTAAAAATATGTTTCAATAGATCCCTTGAAAATAGTAGATCAGGGTTCGAACGGAATGTTCTCAAGAGGCTGTTAAGAACATACAATATTAAAACATTGGACATATATTTATTGGAACCGTATGTAAGATGTATCTGACAAATTGCCTAAACAAACCTTGATAAACGGATAAAAAATTAACACTTAAATGTTGAAGGTTTTGAAATAAACCAATGTTGTGACACTCAAGTTGAAGTTAAAAAATTACAAGCAGACACTTGTTAATGTTTACTTAATAGACCGTTTAAATAGTAGATATGGATTTTGGTTTTTTAATATATATGTCCATTATGCATTAGTCTGAGTAAAACTTCTCATGAAATATTGTATTTTGTTTCTAAAATCACATTTTGCAGTCCGTTTTTCTATTCTATATAGAGATAATATGTTTAGGTAACTGATTGCTGGTATGGATGATATAGTAAGTAATAACATTCAAAATTACAATGCTTACATCCATATAGTTACACCAATGTCTAGAGATCCCGCCACATAAGGTGGCAGTTGGAGGCGTCGCCACAGTCGCGTAATTCAGTGTTACCAGTAAACACGCCAAAACTAGCACTCACTGTGCCATACGGCTCGATACATTATAGGTTTCATTTGTTACGGTCTTTGGTTGCAGAGCTATAAACTCAAATAAAACAAATTAATATATCAAAGTCAAAATATGTTTATTAAACTATTTCAAACATGATTAATAATTAACGGGACTTATCCTTCTTATTATATATTACATATATTATGTGTTCCTTCACTCTGTCCGCAATAGACCGTTTAGTGTGTTCGACGTAGGATTTCCCACAGCTGCAATCAATCTTATACACACCCTTATATCTTATATCATGAGTATAAATCGCGAATCTCTTAAAACTATTATTTCAAACATGGCACTGAGCATTGTCTTTACATATTTTTTACCGAGGTTAGATCAGCGGAGACCCTAGCTTGGAGAAGAACTAACAAGAAACTCCGGAAATCAATTTATTATAATCACCCTTAACAAACATAAAAATTACAAAGAGTGGGCAAAAAACACAACGCTGGTAATACTAAATTTACCTTTCATACAAAATAACACGCAATGGCGGTAACGTCAAATTTAGTTCCAAGTTTGGCTACTGCCACCTTATGTGGCGGGATCTCTACATTGACATACTTTTCACTATTTATTAAATATTAAAGGGACCATAGATTAATAGATAAACTATTTAGAACTTAGGTAACATATACACACTTACCTACGTCCTAACTACAAAACATGTTTCTCAAAACGCAGATTTGCAGCCATCAAGTCTAGATATTTCTAGATAATAAATAGCACATATTTTTTGCACTACAGTGCTGAAACTTTCAATCACAAGTGTTCCAAATTCAAAATTCCAGGTCACGAGTTGTTACACGTACTAAATAATAGAAAGTCTAGCTTCTTATCTCACGCCTGACGTATCCTTTCAATTGCAACTGGAAAATTAATTGCAGTATATTAATAAATGTTTGTATCTAAAATGTAATTTATTATATCTAGGTGGACAGAGAAAAATAGTGCTGAATAATTTAAATAATCGGAATAGCATTAAGCAGAAGTCATGCACTAGACTAGATCACTACATTATTATATTTTCTGAATTTGCATGGTTAATTGTTAATATATGATTGCAAAGGCTTAATGTTTTGCATTTTCTAATAGTTAATTAATTAATTCATTGAACTAATAAATAGATCATGATACTTTTAAGCTAAGTAAAAAAATTAGGTAATTTCAGGCCTATTTATTTTTCACTTTATTTTCATAAATACATTTCATCAGTAAATTAACTCGCTCAGTTTATTTAAGGAACGGCGTTGTTAAACGAAAACCAATAAATTTGGTTACAGTTCATGGTTAAAATTCTTGACATTTGTCACGAAAATGGCCGCTGAAATGGCGCGAAACGCGTTTAGAGAACAATGGAGGCGACAGTGACAAATATTGAACGCAAACATTGTTGCTTCATTAGCCATGATAGTTCGTTACATGGATTTACTGCTTCTCCGCCTTTTGTTTTAGTTGACAGTGAATTGATTTAGGAATGCAGTACAGTTGTTGCTAGCCTCCTTGTCTGTTTTGAAATTGCCTTGGCCTTTTGTTTATTTAATTAAAAATAACACTCATTTGAATTCTCATTCCTATAAAGTAATATGGGTAAGAAATAGGGTTTCTTAAAACAATTTCTAGTAAGGTCTTGACTGATATATAATAATAATAAAGTTCTAATGAGTAAATGTGGCCTCTTTGCTTTTCAACCTGCGACTTATCGCATGCATTGAGTTTTGAATGTCATGTCAAAATTAAGTTTCTGAAAACTTGTTGCCTTTTTAAAGTTAAATCAAACGTTAAGTTTAACTCAGACGAAATAAGTTCAAGGAAGATATTTTAAATTTGTTAAACTATTCAAAAACATCCTAGTAATAAATCTTTTAGTCACTCTTCTGTTTTGTAACATCTGATTACATACGATTATGTATGCATGTGGATTGAGTCATTTCTCTAAATAATATTAGGTCTTATTTTTTGTTATGTTTGAGTTTTTGTGTACCAAGTCCATTCATGACGGCTGAGTCACACGTGAGTTTACAATCTAATTGAAGAAACGTTTTTGGTACTTCTAATGCAACATAATCTTTGTGCACTATTGTTTTTGGTTTGATATGACATTGAGGACAGATTTCATTCAAGTAAACACAACTAAACACAACATTGACTAGTCATAGTAATATTATTGCTTTCTTTATAAACAAAATACTATTTACTACATATAATCATAGAAATGTTTGTATACGTACATTTATAATGAATACTCTTTATATAAACAAAAATAGGTATGCACACATCACGCTTCTCTTTGTTGAGAAGGTGTAGACTGAGTTCACAAGAACAAATTATAATTAATCCCACAGAGTATAGTTTAGTGGGTAGTCAGTACTAGTTGTCATATTATAGCACTGCATTGCTAAAGATATTCAGAACCAGTTGTCACATTATACCACTACTTACATTGCTAAAGATATTGGTCAAATAATACTTTAAAGAAAATGAATTCAAAGCTATGCTCAAGAAGAGGATTCAATATAATACAATGTACCAAATAATCGTTCCATTCATGTTACATAGAGGAAAATAATGGTATTCTTAGGTGTTTTCCCACATCATACAGAACGAACATAAATCCAATTAACCATAACTGTTTGATTAATAAGAAGGATATTCTAATAATTTACATTCCTTACATTCGTCATTATATAAGCTAATTCCTCATATAAGTTAATGACAAAAATACATTGAATTTATACACTACTATGTATCCGCAGACCATAATAGTGAAAAAAGGTTACTTTAAAAATACCTTTAATCGCCGAGTGTGTATGATAATGTATGTGTGTCAATGGAGCTAAAGTGGTTTGTCAGGATCGGGACAGATGGGGATCCGTGGTCTCTGTCTACCTCTCATGATGTGTATGCATCTAAGTATAATTTAATGATATAAAAACATAGGATTTCTAGACTACTAAATATTCTAAGCTTAAACTTACCTTTTCCAGATCTCTACAAAAATGCTAGTTTAAACTATATACTTAATAGTGAGGAAACCTACCTGTTCCCCGAACAGGTAATAGTTAGTGCTTGTAAATGGCGACATGGCTTACCACCTGTCACATTGAGTACAGACTATCTGGTCAACACGTGGGTTCGAGGTGGCCATAGAATTACTACCTTCGCAGTGGCGGAGATGGTCACCTGAACATCTGACTACCCCGCAAGAGTTAATGGTCGTAAACACGTTGGTCTTTTTTGTCAACAGGAAAATAGTGTATCAAATACTATTAGAACCTTTGGGTTATTCATAAAGACGTGTTTGCAAATATTTGGTCCACTACTGCCCATAGTTGTTAATTTATATTTATGACGCAAATTGAATCACTGTTTATATAATACTTGTCAAAGATATAAAAATGAGATGCTGTGTTTGCCTAAATCATTATTTAGTAGAATAGGATTCATGTTGAAGTTACATCCGGTTTCAATATAAGACTTGTGCTAAGTTGGTCGTATATAAAATGCTAACTACCTGCCGTTTTTCGATGTATGGAATATATTAGAGAGAGGTTTCCAACTTGTCACCAATGTTCAATTACACATCAATCTAATCTTATATTCATGTTTAAATGTGACCTAGAAGATATTGTGGTAACTTCGAGGTTCTGTCCACCTCAAAAGGGATTATAGGACTTGAATATACATGTGCTAATATAGAACATGAAGGAAAACTTATCTTCTTATTATAATATTTTACTCGAATTAATAATGATTGCCAATGTTAATTTTGTAACCCAGATACAAATTGTAAAATTGAACAAAAAGGTATAATATCTCTATGGTCTGAACACATTGAAAGATATTAAAGGACTTGAATATACATCTGTTATTATGTGTCATGAAGGAAAAACAATCTTCTAATGTTAATGTAGTCAATATTTTACTCGAAATGTAATTGACAATATTAATCTTGTCACCCAGATACAAATTGTAAAAGTGAACAAAGAGATATAATGTCTATAAGATTCTGTCAACATCGATAGGGATTGCAGAACGTGAAAATACGTCTGTTATTATGTGTCATGAAAAAAAAGCAATCTTCTTATGTTGATGTTGTCAATATTTTACTAGAAATTTCATTAACTCATTGTCACCCTACAAACCATCAATCGAATCTCCCCTAGTAATAAGTCCTTGGATTTTTCTCATTATCGCCTCAACACATGTAATATATATCGCAGACTGAGGAATACCAAATGTTTAAAGTCTGGGGGCGTATATTTGGGTTGAGACAAAGGATATTTATCAATTACACTGGTGACTTTTGAAGTATGGTTTCGTTAAACGATTTTGGTAGAGTAATGTGGATATGGCTTCAATAAAAATTAGTTCTATTTATTTTTATATCAAATATGAGTTTATATTAAGTGACTATTTAATAATGTAAGGATATACACTGTGCCTCAACTATCTAAAATTATAATAAATCGAAGCTAAGAATTAAATTATTTAATATTATGTATTATACATATTATGTAATTAAAATTTAATTTATATTATGTAATAAATTATTATATAAGTATTATATGAATATTGATTATTTAGTTTAAAGTTTCAGATAGGGGAAAAAGATACCACAGACACATTTTATTGATCCAAAAATATCGTAAGATATTGTTAATCTACGAAAATATAACTTTGCATATGTATCCATATTAAATCTACCCATTGATACTTGTGATTACAAAACCGGTAGGTATCATCAGTGTAGACTATACATTACAAATAAATCTCTTTGTCCCGTCAAAATGTCAAACGTCGAATACTCTTTATTTGGTACAACTGTACCGGTCTATACAGGAATAATCATCCTTATTTCCTTTAGAATAGAGACTATAATAGCAGTATTTTTTATGATATTCACAGAGTATAGCTCCTAAATTCAACTAGTTGACAAACGAAAATCTTGTTCTAATTCTGTGTTTTAATTTCAGTACAAACATAAATTAACTATGGCGTTGCTAAATTACGTTTGTTGAAAGTATGAATAGTTGTTACGTGGGTTTCTTAGAATAAATAGAACCGTTTAATTAGAAGCTTAGTCTTAATCAAAACACAGATGCTCCTTAGAGACAATTCGTTAGCCGCCACAATCTTGAATAAACCTCTCACCATAGTAATTATAATTACGAGTACTTATAATAGTAGTAGAGTACCTATAATATGAGCAAAGAACTCCGTATCCTAAATGAATTATTCCAATTGAAATGTTTCTATGATATTAAGTCATTAATACTGTGCCGTATTTTCTTCCTGGTATTGTACAAGGTGACTAAGGAACTAGAGGTTAAGTATATGCGCCATGGCCCAACAAATTTGCAACAATATCGCTCATTCATTCAAATAGATATGCTGGAAATGACCATGTTTTTTATATTATTTACATCGAATGAAAGAAAGGTAAGTTATTAAGATGTATACGTAGTATATATAGTATTTGATTACGTGACATCAATAAAATTTTACTTTTACAACTATACATATTGTTAAGCCTATAACAATTATTTCAGAAATTATAATATTGTTATATACTATAAACCAGAAAATAAAATTGTTAATTGTTTTCCACGCACAATAATATTACCTTGCAACACTAAAAGCTTCGTATTAAGTAATCACAAATAATAACATGTTATTAAGTTCGACAAGGCTTGTTGATTGTTCGAGCCTTATAAGTGAGGCTTACATGATTTAGGTCTTACAAAAAACCAACAAAAACAACCCGTCAATTCATGTTTCGGAAGTATAATTTGTTATAACAAGTGCAAACCAATTATTTAACATTACGATGAAGGAGTATCGATAATTATTTTTCGCATACCATAAAGGTTGCAGGAAAATAGGTGTATAGGATAAAGCCTACTATCATAAATATAATAATAATAATATTTGGACATTATTGCACCAATTGAACTAGCCACTTGGTAAGTTCATTTAAGGCTTGTGTTACTAGTCAACGTATATTTAAGAAATATATACATATTAATTATAGATAAATACATATTATAATCTACGAACAGACTGGAAAGCAATAGAAAAGCGTAGTTCTTAACTCGGTATCCACCGGGAATCGGACCCGGGACCTCACGATTAGTGTTCCGGCGGCTAACCGATCGCGCCACGGAGGTCGACAATATAATAAATCTCTCAAAACTAAATAACTCTTTAATACGTTTAGAAAATAAGTATTAATAAGGTCATTTACATAATATGAAGTTAAGTTTTTAATTAGCATGCATGAGAAGCATAATGGGTGCGAATGAAGCTAGAGAGATTTGTCAGGATCGTTTTAGGTGGCGCTCGATAGTCTCTGCCTATACCCTTAGGGCGTAGTTGCATTAATATATGTATGTCTGTAGACTTTTCACATTTTATAATAATGTTGGGGTTGTCAGGGATTCGTGTGCCTTTTTCCGCAAATGAGTCAAATCAATCTTTTTCGACGTAGCTCAGTATTTTGACGTAACTCCGTTGTTTGGGGCTTGACTCTGTATCAGTGGGCACAGGGTTCAAATCACCAATGGATATGAAGTTTAATGAATTTTCATGCATACATTTTCGTAATAAAAATAAATTTACGAAATGCGTCGAATATTAAGCTGAGGGAAAATATTGTGAGGAAACCTATCTATTCCCCGAACAGGCGAGATGGCTAAGCACCTGTCAAATTGAGTACTGATTATATGGTCAACACGTGGGTTTGAGGTGGCCAAAGAATCCTTATCAATTGCGGAGATTGAAACCTGAACCTCTGATTACCGCGCAAGGGTTAATGGTCGTGAACGTGTTAGTCTTTTTTAACTTGTCTTCATTTTGAATAAAACAAAAAACGTTAAAAAAAGAATAGTATACTTAGTTCTCAACTCATTGCTTAAAACCAACAACTAAACTTGTAGCATAAACAAGACAAAAGATTGTTCAACAAAATGCCGTGAATAACTCAGAAAAGTGCACAAACTTATGAATCACAATTATGACCATAGCCGTATCTAATTAGTCATTTAAAAACTCAATGGAAAGTTAGTACATTCCAATTTTATGTATTCACGGTACTAGATTAATATAAAGTTTGATTACTATTCTCAGAAATGGGCAATCATATTTAAATTTTACGGAAAAACTATCACTGGTAGACCTGCTGTGAGTTAAATAAACTGTATACACCAAATATTTCTGTTGTTAAACCAGGTTTTCAACACTACGTATAAGTAACGAAGTTAATATAACTTCGGGATTCAAGTCATATAACTGTACTATAATTGTATTGTAAGTTATACAGGGTGTTTGGTAGAGGGTTGGACAACAGCCCATGGGAGAAAGAGGGAGTCATGCCAAACACAACTAGCCGTAGAACTCGGGGCTATTGGCCTTTTTTTTTAGGCGCCTTTTTATTTATTTTTTTAAAATTACCAGAATTCGTCATTAAAATACCTATAGAAAAAAAAAATGCACGTTACGGATCTAAGTTTAATTATTTATTGTTCTTGAATAAATTTCCAACATTTCTAACTACATTTTACTAGTGACACATGCACATGTTTCAACATACCTATTTTATTGCTTTAGTTAGTATTTAAGACCCCTCGGTGAGTTTTAGTCAATATCTCCACAATGATATTTTTTTTTGTATCATGTGATACATGTTTAGAAAGGACATTAATGCAGGATATTCTAAAAGAAAAAAGTAAAGCAATATCGTTTGTAGTATTTTTTTTATAGCCCTGGAAAGTTTGTAATTCGGTAAAATTTTGTAGCATTGAAAAACTTCAAGAGCCCATGTTTTTGTATTTTTGCATGTGTCACTAGTAAAATGTAGTTAGAAATGTTGGAAATTAATTCAAGAACAATAAATAATTCAATTTAGATCCGTAACATGCATTTTTTTTTTTTCTATAGGTATTTTAATGACGAATTCTGGTGATTTTAAAAAAATAAATAAAAAGGCGCCAATAAAAAAGGCCAATAGCCCCGAGTTCTATGGCTAGTTGTGTTTGGCATGACTCCCTCTTTCTCCCATAGGCTTTTGTCCAACCCTCTACCAAACACCCTGTATATGCGCATATGTCCACATTTCACCTTATCACGAATTACCTAAAGTGATATAAGTTTTTTAATATTTTCTACAACTCAAAGGTTGACCGATGACCTCAAGGATGTTGCTGGTAGTGCCTTAATGAGGGCCACAAATGATCGTGTTTTGTGGCGTACCTTTGGGGAGGCTTACGTCCAGCAGTGGACTAGTATAGGCTGATTGATTGATGGAAAGGTATAATATTGTGTAATATTTGGACTGAAAATCGAATAACATATCTCCATCATTGAAAAAGCCATACTACTTACTCACTTCCGCTATAAAATTCTTGTTTTATGCATTGCAGTTTCCCATTTAGTAAATGGATTGCATTGATTTTAATGATCCATAAGTACGCGAACTCATTACAATGTAATATGTACATACTTACTACATCTACATTGAATTATTCAATCCCTTTCGGGGTGGATAGAACTTAGGAGACGCGATAATATCTTCTAGGTAGCTATTTAGCAAGTAAATCGGGGTTAAGATGTCATATGGAACATTGGTAAGCCTTTACGCCTAGTCTCTTAGTCGCCTCCTACGACATGCCAGGCAGAATGGCAGATGTTTAGTGTTAGTATTACAGACTTATTTAAAATTAAATTAAGGAATTGAACTTGTAATGAAATGTAACATTTGTACAAAATAAAGGTACCTAAATTCTACGATATTGGAGCGTTGAACATAATTATAACAGTCTGATCGATACTTCAAATGATGTAGCATTTGGGTTTGTTTACATATTATTCCACTCCCTATGTACGTATACAAACTTATTTATTTATTAAGAGCTAAGTTTCATTTCTAAATTAACCTATTTGATTACCCTTATGTCACATAACTCAAAATTTGACTTTATAACTACTTCACAAATAGAGTAAATTCAAATTGTAAATAATCCACAATATTTTCCTGTTTTGCCAAAAAATTGTTGCTGACAAATAATCAAATAATCAAAGCATTACAAGAAATTAGAACTAGTAAAAGCAACAAGCCCAGCACACAATTTCATTGCATCTTCCTGTATCTTAAGCTTTAGATTTCACAAGAAAACGCAACTTTTACACTAACTATAAAGAGGTAATCTGGCCTAGACCGTTCTTGGAAAAGACATTATCTTGATAGGGGATTTTATAGTCTTTCCGTCGTCTCAAGTATAAAATGCGATAATAAAGTGACCTGTTTAAACATTTGCTCTGCCAAAATAAGCGTCTGTTTACAAGTTTCGCCATGTTTGCGATTCACGACGGTCTAAGCACGGCTTTATAAACTCTAGTCATGTTTCGCGGTGCCAATAGAAATAGTTTGTATGAATACTCATTTATTAATAAAGTATATACACGTGGTTCATAGATGCATATGTATTTCGGGCTATGGGCTGGAATAAAATATTTAAAACTTTTTTGTTTTATTCTTTTTTAAGTTGAAGAAAATGTTATAAGTGTTGCGTTTACAGAAAATGACAAAACTTATCACAAATACATTTATTAATCGACGACTTGCAAGTATTCTATGGCGTACGTTTAACATGCTAAAGGGGTATTCTAATAAATAACTACAAATCCGTTATAGTTTGACTACTTACGATGTTGGCATATTGAGTAGGAATACTATTATTCTCCTAGATATAATCAATTTTTACGAGCCGGTACTTATATTTTATTATTAACATGCCAACCTTGAAAAGGGCATAAAATGTCAATAAAATTTATTAAAACTAGCTGCAGAACAGCGGAACGCATTTATGTGTGCATTATTAGACATAGTAATGATGTTGGAACAGTTCGTAGCTAATAAAATTTATGAAGCTCCAGTTGACAAGTACAATCTGAATGGAGCCATAGTGTACCTGCGCAAAAGGGAGACATACTTTTGATTAAGTCATAGATAATAATAATAATATTTGGACATTATTACACCAATTGAACTAGCCCCTTGGTAAGTACATTTAAGACTTGTGTCAAGGGTACTAGTCAAGGTATATTTAAGAAATGTATACATATTATATATAAATAGATATATATAATATATAATCAACGACCAGACTGGAAAGCATTAGAAAAGCGTAGGTCTTAATTATGCCTCCACTGGGAATCGAACCTGGGATCCCACGATCAGCGCTCAGGTGTCTAACCGATCGCGCCACGGAGGACGTCAAAAAAAAAGACAAAGTATGGATCCAACGTAATGCATGAGGTAAAGGATTGTTCCAACCATGTAGCAAAATTTCATTTAGTTTCTGATGACCACGTTTGGTCGCATGTTTACTAATACAACCATTACACAATTCTACAAACAACTATGTTCCGATGTTAGAGAGACGTAGAAAGATATAGAAAACCATTGGTCCTTGAAAATGCGTACTAATATCAACAACAAATCAACGAATGCTACAAATAACAAAACTAAGGTTCCAAAACAACAACAGACGTCTTCTCGACTATTAACCCTTGCGGGGTAGTCAGAAGCTCGCGTGAACATCTCCGCAAATACGGTTGGGTATTTCTATGGACACCTTGAAACTAATTACTGGGTGCTTTATTAAATATTAGCATATGGAATAGAAAGGCATATTATTCACATTCCATTCTAAAATACCCTTTTTATTGAACGGCTGTGTGTACTGCAAGTGTGAATTCTTGTGTTGGCTTCAATAGACTTGTTTGTAACTAAATTGTAGAGAAAGCTTTTCTCACCAGAGCGTTCACTTAGGTAAATACTTACAAGATTGAAAATATATTAATTATATTAATAAATGTTACTATATTTATTGGCAACAATCCTTTGCTAATCTAAGACGTGAATGGAATGTTAACAATACGATAATTAAAAAACAAACAGCTTGATAACATTGATAAATTTCTATGAATGTACTATAATTGTACTTACATTGAAAAAAATATTTTGAGTAGAGTTTATTATTTTTAAAATGCACAACCCCAATGTTGAACCTTAATCGGATCCAAGAAACATTATTACTCCGAAGGTCTGTTCATCCTGGCTGTGTTATCAAACCCTAAGTAATAATACAATATATGTAAGTAATAATTTAATTTTGTACATTTACCTATATAAATTAATTTCTTTAAACCCGTAGTTTAAAAACAAGGGAATATAAAACTCGTAGGGGTTGTAGTCAATAGTTCGTAGTCGCCTTGAAACACAGGCAAAGGTTTTTACATCTTTCATGCATGTATTACACAAGATTAGTATCAATGATAATGTAAGCTTGCACACATAGCGTCTAAAGACCGGTTCGTAGTGGCTCAAACAAAAAACTCAAGGTCTTTCCTAACAAAATAGGTAGTCCATGTTTGCTATGTATCTGCTCCTCTTCGTGTCATGACAAATAGAAGACGCGCGCGGTAGGAAACGTGTTAAATAGTTGAATTGAATTATAAATTGAATTCAATTGTTTTTATGGAAAAAGAAAATTGATCCATGTCACTTTGACAGATAGAATAAAAATAAGTTAGACCTGAAAACGTACTTGCTTTTTTTCGTTTCAGTCGAATTAATTAAATTTAATTGTCTTTTTCATTTCATGGTTTTTTATTGCAGATTTTTTTATTTTTTAATAATATTCATTAATTTTTGTATCTTAATACTAAAAAAATAAAATAGCACTTTAGATACATAAAGTAGTACTTGGTTATTGTAAATATATCTTAAAAGATGTTTCTACCATGTTTATTATGTGTATACTCTATAAGACATGTAACCTACGTACATATTGTACTAGACACGTGATATCAACAATGTAAAGTTTACGCAGCGAGCGCCCTGTACGTTTAAAACGGCAATGTGCTTTAACAAAGTTTCATTAAGTAAGTGAACGCGAGAGAGCTTTACAGACTCATAAACACAAATTGATGGAATGCGAAATACTGCTGAGGAAATTAGTTGTCCCTGAGAAAATGCATATAACGTCGAAACACGTGCTCGAAACGTTTTAGACAATTCATAAATAACGGCAACAGTGATATAGCGACTGATTATAAAATAACGAATGTAGAGTTATCAATACAAAACAAATTCAGCAATCATATCAGAGAACAACGATTTAGGCATTTAGCTTTCTATCCTTTAACTGCTTATTTACTATCGTTAATTTTTATCGAAACTTGCATTGAATTAAATCGCGGCTCTAGAACTTTATCCGAGCGACAAGATCTGCCCAATCAGAAACAGAATGACGCTATCTTTCTAGCTAACGATTGGTTGGGAATGACGCGACATCTATTTTGGTATCCGCGTCGAGTGCGCGCGCTGGTCTCGTGCGTTAGTGTGCGTGTACTGATGCTGTGCTAGTGTGCGTCGTTTGATTGTGTGTTGTTGTCGGTCGGTTGGTGTAGGTTGGCTGTTTACCACTCGGTGTTGTGGCCGACGCGCGTTCGCACTCACGTGTGCCTTATCTCAGTTACTGAACGAGTTTCCCGGCGGCGTTTTGCAAATTGTGTTCTCCCCCTGTGCTTTTAACTCCTGTCTCTTAAGTGTCTGTGCCCAGAATAGTGTCAGCATCAAATGCGATGCCTAAATTTTGCGAATGGTGCCAGTGTTACGGAAAAGAAGATACATGTGAATTATGTTTGAGTGAGCCGAGAAGAAGTGTTTTTGAAGGACGCGAGTGCGAGCCGGCTTAGTCCCAGCTCGGTTCTATGCAAAAGTGACTCTTATCACATCGCCGTTCAGTGCATGCCATTGAGATTCGCCGGCCTCTAATAAGGTGAGTGTAGCAAATGTTCTAAACACGTTTTCCTGTAAAATGTTAGAAGAAAAACGACTGCGAATTCAGTGAATTACATTCCGATTACAGGAAATTTATGAACGCATTGATAAGAGATTGCTAATCAATTGTACAGGCGGTGCGGTATCGCTGTAATAAAGAGTCGTTATAAAATCCACGACCTACAGAGATTTAGCACTTGGTTACAAAGGCTTATCTGTATGGTCCGATTTGAATGTCACAAACAAATACCTAGATGTTTTTGAATCAAAAATTATCGAGCGAGAAGAGATATCTATCATAATCCTTTTTTCAAGTAAGCCCTTAAATATTATTGAACGAAAAATAATATCATGCTAATAATGTAAAAAAAAACTTTATACACCAAGTGGATTATGTCGGCCAACGTAAATACTTCTTACATCGAATTATTTAATTTCGGTAACTTTCATACTTCCTTCTCTACATATAGTCGCCAAGGTGAAATGAAATTCGGAATCTCAATTGTTATTCTGAAATAAATATAGAGGTCAATAATGTCATGTAATACTTCAAAAGCCATGCATAATGCACGACAGAATCCTTAAGTATGGATAAACTCTACGAGAATAAGTATGTACATATGTTATGGCAGGCAATAAACATACTCAATACTTCAGAGCAACGCTTGAGAAACATTTAAACCAGCAAAGATTCTCTCGTCCTCGAACAATACACAATGGCGTGTAAAATCATAAATGCGATGATTTATTTTCATAAACTAATACCTACGAACAAACAATATAATATTGTATTGGTTTTAGCTCCGAGATGGATATTATGGCTCGCTTCGTGTTGAAAAAGGGTGTATTAACAAAGCAATTGAATAAACCAAACTATTGATAATGATTATGTTTTGTAATATTGCAAGCATATTTGATTACTTATTATTAAAAACTTTAAAAACAAACTATGTAATTATATGGAAGCCTGTCCAATGCTTTGTTACTTTCTCTCTCTACTCCGTTTTGCTTTTATCAACACATTTTTAGAGTGATTTGTATGTTGTGTATTATACTCATTTTACTCTTTCATCCGTTTCCATCCTTTCTTCTGTATATTTTGTACTAAGTTAAAAAATGCAACGCAGTAATTAATTATACAAACTCTGCGTTTATCACGCTACATAATGCCAGCAGCTTAACGAGAATGAGCTATAGATTTTTCATATAGCGCAGTACTGGCGGGGTGACCTCGTTTCAGAGCTTTTTATTCACTCGAGAGAGGAAGTAAACAAACGAAATACATTAGTGGGACGTTTCCAGCGCTGTTACTTAACATCGTGATTACAGGGTATTAGAACAATTGCTTTTGTACGTTACGTGCTCTAATATGATCGTTGTTATGCGGTTTTGTCTTGGCTGTTAGCTGAAAATCATCGGCAATATGAAAAATAATTATTTATAAAACTAATTATTTTTCATATTGGAGTTCCATGAAAATTGTTTGAGTTTAAACTGTGGATTTATCGGTTTTTAAACATGAAATTAAAACATAAGAGATTTAAAGCGACATCTTAGTACAATAAATCAAAGTAGAGACTCTACTTATACTATTTCCTTTTCCAAATCACACCAACTATGATCAGTATCGGCACTAAATACGCGATTAGTCTGCGATACACATCTCTTTTTCAGTAGACTTCGTTGCGGAGCTGTATTGAATAATATTACAAAACCGGCTACTCATGAATGGATTTCGCCCACGCTTCAACTCGGCACGACTGATTTTTTGTGGGCTTGCCACGGGCAATGGCGGCGATGTTATTAAAATAATTGTTTGTATAGAAGGTCGATTTTGTTAGAGTATGAGAAGTTTTAACTTAGGATAAAGCTTAGAAATCCTTAAAATATATAGTAGTTTCGGGTATTAGTGTGTTAAAAATCAGTAATTAATCATCATTATTGATAAATCAATGTAAAATTTTACAACTGTAATTACAAAATATGTTTTGGCGCCAAGAACAAAGAATTCAATTCAATTTCTTTCCAAACCATTTCCGTTTCGACCAAGCCCATTTATTAACCACAGAGCATAATAACATCTAAAGCAATCCCAGGATTGGCCCTGGTATCTAATGGCATTCGGCACGTATGGAGGCAATTTGGGTTTATTCTATTTGTAAAGCGTACCAATGATAGAGTTCAAGGGCGATCGTGTACTATAATATAATACATTTCGTGAACATTAACGTTTTTGCTTTCTTCCAACGATTTTCGTCCGTAGCAATTATACGCTCTTATCTATATCGCTCATGTTTTTGTTGCTAATCTAAATGCCGACAAGGTGAAGAATAAACAAAATAATGATTTCTTTTGCTAACTTTGTAATCTTTTAGATACTACACAAATAGTAACTGTGCTATACGTGTCCAATCGTTGGAAATAAAATAATTACCATGTTAATATTTATGGGTACTGTAAAATATTACTAGAATTGAAAAACTATTTTTATTTTTTAAACGTTTCAAACTGAAACTTCAAAGCTATAAAATTGTATGCCAAAGAAATTAAGTTATGTCGTTTTTCTTTACATATATCAAAATATATTTTGATACAATTCAAAGCCATTACTGAATGAAATTGTTTTTTAAGTCGGTACCTATAATCGAAGGTCATGCAATAAAATTCTTGTAGCATAAACTCACTATTAGATAGGCAGATAATATTATCACATTAACAAAAACACGAAATATGTAATCGTGATATCTGGCTTAAACTGTTACAAAAGTTCAGAATTTACGATGACAAATGATATATTGGGCACGTGTTGAAAAACTGCTAACTACTTCTGAATGAACCATCAAAATTATGATGACAAATGACCCGGAACTTGAAATATGAAGTAATGTGCTAAATTAACGAAGCATGTTGAAAACCTTTTAAAGGGTTTTCCTTATAAAAGAATGTGGAACTCTATGTTAGTTATTTGCTTTTGAAATTAAATTACAGCATTTGACATTAGGAGTACCTACCTAATATTCTATGGAACGAGTTGGCTATTTAAAATATAATGAGTTAACATGTGCCTGCCGTAAAAGGTTAATAAGGAATTTAAGTTTGCTTATGTACTTAGAGCGACAAGCATATCAATAAAGAACATTGAAATTCATTAATTCATTCATTCAAATCAATTCCAGAAATCGTTTTGAACCTTTCGATCATATTTGGATTATGTGTTAACATCAATACATTTTTTTTGTATTCCACAAAGCATACAAAATAAGACCTTATTTAATTATGTATTAACTACCTTTTAACTATATCATTAAACATAATTAAAAAATCTATATAATTAAACAATTTCTACTTACAAGGCTTTTATACACAAATACCATAATTTTCTAAAGTTAACGTAGGCAATTACGTACCTATTTAATTGATAGACATTCTCTAAAAGCAATCCAATTGACTTTTATGTAGATTAGCTTTTTTCCTCCTACCTCAGTAGATATGGTTGAAATGTAAATGGCTGTTACTAGTTATTTTTTACTGTCATCGAGAAACAACTTTTTAACCTTCGTACGCTGTATTGGGCATTATCACACGTCAATAAGCAACAAATTGAGCTATTTATACTGGTCGGTAACATTGTGAGATATTTTTAATTTGTTATCCGAATAACGAACGATTGGTGGTTCTAGTATTACGATATTAGAATACTTCAAATAAGTTAGTTAATCAAAATTATAGTATGCAAAAGAATTGTCCAGTTTAATATCATAGGAACCTCCGAGCGTGCTAAATATTATCTGATTCAGGGCGGAGTGAATTAATTCAACAATTTACGAGTAGTAACGCGTAGGAGTTATTACTATAGCAACAAAAGATTTTATTTTCGCTGTCTCGAGGAAACGTGATTTATAACAAATTTTTCATTTGATATCACATCTGCTCCCACATACAAACACTTGTGTGGGATATAACCATATTCGTAACTAACCATGCAACACTCAAATAATAAGATCCAATAAAAATAATACTTCACAAGTTTAAAGTTACCTTCACACTGCTTTTTTGGCTTGTAAAACATGATTAGGCGAATAATATATTTTTTATTTGGTAATCGCACTTCCTACAGTTCAAAGTTTATGATAAAGTAGCATTTGTTAATTAATCGAATTTTGGAAGGTCATTCGGTGCATCTGTTTATGTTGTATAGGTATTAATGACATTGTAAAAAAAATTCAATGCTTTTCTTATCACTTGCTAATTGAAATCAGCGAATGAGTGTAGAGATTAATATAAGCTTGAAGTCATATGTCATTTTTAGCGTATTTAAGAGAGCAAGATAAAACCCATACCTAACATGCCTTCGAAATTTCGGCGATGGGCATTCAAGCCTCTGACTACCCCGCCATAATAAAAAAGGGAGTGTGGATACACAAGTCGTGAAGCGTATGTATGTATATATGTATAAAATTTCATGTAAAGGGTTGTTTGACATAGCTTGTACATAAATATATAATATGTCCCACATATTTATCGCATTTACAAGTGCCCACAAATGAAGCAATTAATTATTCTCTCAACCTACCATTATATACCTTTTCCTTCGAAGCTTTAGGATGCCTAAATATCAGTTAAAGAATTCCAAACCAACTTATTACGAACTTTACATACTTGGTTGCCCAGTTACCGCGCGTCCAATTTAAAAAAGTTTACAATCAGCTGTGAAATTCCTCAAAATTGTTTGCTATTACTACACGCATTGCGCAACTCGCCGATCTTGTATGAAGGCCCTGCTTGCTACTGTTTGTTTTTCTCTCGATGACACTCGAGTCTTATGGAGGACGATAGTTGGCAAATGGACACCCACACAATGCTGAATTCTTGTCTTCTGGCCTAAACATGACCTTGGCTGTTGAATTCCTTGCAACAGTAGACACATTCGATGTATAAGTGTACTTAGTATATTATAAAGTATGAGTTTATTATGAGAATAGAAACTAGCACTTCTTCAGAGACGAGCGAGGCCATTAAGACTTCGTTTCGTTTCGTAAAGCCTCGGACTGGAAGCTTGTTTTTTAATTTAGCATCCAAATAGTTTAGCCTAAGCCTAATTTATGATAAGACTGCAATTTAGTCGCTTTACGCCTCCAATGTGGATCACGGAAGTAATGGCAGTATTGACATTCAAAATGCATGACAGGTTGATGACAGCAAGTGTAACTTCAACTTATAAGGTACTTATAGGCATACACCTAGTATATAGCACATAGGTAATCCGTATGTGTATGTACGACGGAAGAAGGATTTTGTAAAGATATTTAACGTTATCTCATGTAGTAACCATCCGGTTTAGCAACACTGCTTGAGGATCAAAACTTTGTTGCTTGAAACTCACAATATTTTCTTGGAAAAATGCTTACACATTTGCCTATGTTCAGATGTTAATGTTTTTGCTTTGAAGCTGAACTCTGTATGCGGAACCGGATGTGTAAACAAATTTAACTACATTTCTGAATTTCTTCGGAAGTACATTCATAACTACATTTAATGAATATAGTTATATATCTCAAATACATCTACCATTAATTATGATTACAGTGAAACCCTTATTAAGGTGGCCTGTGCTTACACACGTGTATAATATGCTGATGAATATGAAGACATATTTATAGTACACAGCTAAACTCTGCAGTCAATACCTAGATTTTTTTATCAGCAATCCATACCAAAAAGTATAGAACAAAAAGTATTTACTTCTACATGTTATCAGTACATTAACTAAAATTATCGCTAAACAAACAGGCGGTGCTATAGAAGAAAAATGAAATCTGCAACCACGAATAGCCGCTCGTGGCGACGTCTGACCTCTTTGTAGACTGTTCCAATATTGACTTTTCTTCGCATACAATCTTATCCATTCCGTTTACATGACCGCCCTGTGCTCGCGACATCCTCCGATATATTTTAGATGGCATAAAAGGCTTTTGCCTTGTCTCGGAGAAGAGCAAAAATAATAATAAAGCAGATTTCTAGACATATACATAGTTTGGTAACATAAATTACCAATGTTTGATTTAAAAAGAAAATGAAAACATACATTTGAATTTGTTTGAAATGATTATTCAGGATAGTTATTTACTTGTTTTTAAACTATTATTTTAGGGTTGCCTAAATGTTGTAAAATATAGTCAAAGTTTTGAAGCATCGACCTATCCTTTCAATCATGGACTGAACGTTATTTAGCATGACAATAAATTATTAAATCTTGAATGTTATCTAAGTCTAACGCCATGCTTGTTTTATATTTCTAAGGTACTCATTAGCATTTGTTATGAGAATCTAGTCATAACATAAAGGTAATCTGCGAACTCGTGCCATAAAATAAATCAACGTATTGTTCCATCTTTATTCTAGTACATGAAGAAAATAATTGAACGTTAATCGTAAGTAAACAATAGAAAAATTACTTAGCTGTTTAAAAATGAGTCTAGTGTATGGTGATAATAGAAATTATAGACATTCCCTTTAAAATGTGCCCCTCTGTTTAATAAATATCTAATATTCAATGACTATAATACTACTCATAACAAGACAAACACGTTCACGACCATTAACCCTGGTGGTAGTCAGAGGTTCCGTGGTGTCCATTTCCGCAATTGCGAAGGTAGTAATTCTATGACCACCTCGAACCCACGTGCTGACCAGATAGTTAGTACTCAATGTGACAGGTGGTAAGCTATGTTCGTAATACTACTTTTATATGGTTACATAATAAAAAAAATCTTTATTACTCTGAAACTCTATCGTTAGTAGTCTAACCCTTTATCTCAAATATACAAAAGGTTTGTATAGTTATAATAAAGTTTAATTTAATAAATCCTTTAAGATATTATAAACAAATTTTAATACGAATACGAAGTACATTAAACAAATGTTAGTTTTAGCTAGCAATACAACGGAGACGTGAATAAACAATTTTCCATAGACTTATTTAAGGATAAACATGTAATGGTCACTCGAACAAGACAGTCAACATTGCAGTACTGCAGAAGCTTTTCGAGTTATAGTGTTAATTATAGTTAAAAAGATACTGTGAACTAAACGCTTGTATTATTGGATAATCTATGTTAATTTTAAGATTTGTGTTATCTCAAAAATACATAGTAAAAACCAAATATTGTGTGGAAAACTATTATAGTTGGGTATCGAATATTACGATTAAGAAGAATCGATAACATTGTAGTTTATTATCATTACCTACGATATAGTATATAGTAACTGTGCTTGTTACTAATTAACTAAGCAAAGTTATAGTTTAAAAAAGTTACAAACGTAGGTACTAGGAAAACATAAAAAACAAATTTCAACACGATCAAAAGCACATGTAGCTACATAACTTGCTATCGAAATCAGAATTCAAATGTTTTAGAATATAAATTCAGTCAAGTCAAAAAACAGCTAAATTTATTGCACGAAATCACGTTTTTTATTGACAACTTGCCAAGAAAGAGTTCAACGTAATGAGGATGGACGTAGGTTGATATAAACATATTGGTCTTTCAACACATTTCGTATATTATGATTAACGATGGGAATAAATAGCCTGAATTTGGGTCCGCTGACTATCAGTCATATTATCGCTGATTATAGTCAATTAGATAGATTTTGTTGTGGGCTTTCCCTTCCGGGTTGGTCAGAGGTTTGTGAGCAACTTGTTTTTGGATATTTCTGTTTTTTGTTTTTTCACTCGCAGGACTTACTATTCTATTTTATGCTTTGTTGATTATGATTTATTGTGGAATAATGTAGTTATGTAAAATAGCTGTGAACTATTTAAACATTACAATAAATGATGTGACTGTGGTAAAAATCGTTTTTTTGTTATAATATTTCTACTTGTTTATAATTTTATAATGTCTAACATATTTATAAATTGTTTCTAAAATACTATCAATGATTATTTCATTGTTCTGGTACTCAAAAATAACTAATTCCTATTATCACAGACAACTCTTTAATCAATATATTAATGGTATTATTCACTGCACTCTGTTGCTTAAGACGCAACATTACATCAATACTATCACATAAGCTTACACGAAACATGTCATTGTCGGCACATACTTTCCCTTTACCCAAGTATCTTCTTCAATAATATAAGAAAGCATTGAAAAGCGAACTTTCACCGCTATTCTTTATGCCCGTACCTTTCCGTAGGCTTCGACCCAGTAAATCAAATACCGTGACCTGAGGGACTTCCGTAATAAGGTCATAGGTCGGTATGCGAGATCTATTCTGTTATATGGTCTGTGACGCGTTTACACTTCTATAAGTGATGCTTTGAATGAATGAATGAATGAAAGTGAAGTGTAAAGAGAGGAAAGGAATGAAAGAGATTTGATTGTGAATCGTTTTGTGGAATTGAAATGTCAAATTTGATCGTTTGTAGATTTGATGGTTTATTCGAAATTAGTGCCACGCTATTTAGGTCTTATATTTATTCAGTTTTATGAAATACTAATTACTTCATTGAATAAAATATTACTTACCTTTATCATAAAAGAGCTTAAACTCTTTACTAACTACCCCTAACTATCTCATTATTGGCATCTTTGCAAAATAATGGCCTCCTAACTATTTGAAAATACAAGTCCTTTATTAGTCCACTAAACACTGTAGAATCATCCTGTAACCTTGTCGGCTATTTGGGCGTAAATAATTGTCCAAAGTGATGCTTTGTAGCAGCGCAAATCTGACCCATATCTTTCGAACCCACTCGAATTAGAGCTCAATTGGATGAAAATTACTTATGCATACACATATAGTATGAAACAACAGAACCTAAAAGATATGAAATCCCTTGGCTAATTATTATGAGCTTTGATATTTGTGATTAGCCCATCGTCTTAGCATATGCTTATACAACTAGAAATAAATTGATAAAGTTATTATATACTGTCAAATACCTTTGTTACCTTTGTACCATTTTGTTAAAAAAACGAATGAAATCGTTCAAGGGGACAAGGTAAGTTCTTGCAGACATTTGCCGCTAATGACCATGTGAAAATATAAAATTTATACCCCAAAATACGTCGATTAAATTACACCAGTTAGATAATGGTTCCCAGACCAGCCTTGAAGGAATTAGCGATTTGTGAGTAACATGACTCCGAAAATACGAGCCGAGAATTGCAAAATGTCGGCCCCGCTAATTCGTGTTTTTTGGCGTTCTCTAGTCAAAACAAGATTATGTGAAAACCTTGGATATTATTTATCGTTGTTTTTCTGTGCATTTAAGTTAATAACTATGGATGTTCTAGCGCAAAGTTTAATGGCTAAACTCTGTATACGGAGCGAGTACTCAGAGCGTCACATTGTAACAAATTCACGTAAATGTTTATCAACCTTAAATAGTTGGAACGGTTGAATAACCATATAAACTTACGTCTGAATCAACAATGTACACATAATTACCACTACCCTGGGCCCTTGTGGAGTAGTCAACATTATTTGAACTTCGAATTTCTCAAAATATCAGAGTTTTTATGACATACTCCTGACTCGTAGCCAAACCCAATGTTTTATAGAATTCCCGACCGTTATAAAAATGATAAAACAACACAATAGTAGTGCACATCTGACCTCGCTTCCCAATTTAGTGTGCGCTAAAAATTAAACCAATAGCTATTAAAAACTTGGCCTAGGAAACTTGTGAATTGCTTTTGATTCTGAGAAGCGCGTACCGGGGTGCCAGAAAGCTGATATTCCGAATCCGCCTGTAATCTAAGCTAGCGCCAAATTCGCATATTTCTATTGTAGAAGAATTATTTGTAATCTATTTATGTAAATAAACATTTCAGTTAGTAACATTGATAAATTTGTATATTAATAGTTAAGAGTAAAATACACTCACTATTTTTTTGACAGTTTGTTAAAACCAGTGCGAGCGATAGAATTTCCATACAGTTAATGCATAAATAAATGTTATGATCTAAAATGAGACTACACTGGTATCATATGATCAAGATCCTTCGAAAATTTATTTAATTTCCGGATTACGTATTCAGTACATAAAACCATTGTTTCTGATTGAACTTAATATCCAGATTACGACTGCCATATAAAATGTACAGGTCAAATAAATCTAGACGGCTAAAATCAAAGGGTTTAAACTCGGTTTACGAGCTGTCTTTGAATACAAGACGTCATATGTGGGTCGATAGTGCATTCTTAATTGAGATAAAATTCGCTCAGAGCCGACACTAGCAATATGGTCGTAAATTTAGTAATTATATCAACAGATGACACTTCGAATCGCCCGCTCACTCTCAACTATGTTAAATGCCGTCCATATAGGCCGCTATGACACATGAAACACTTATCTAATTTCTATGAAGATGCCCCTTATCATTTGATTCATAAGTACATAAATCTTAAAGTTCTTATCTCGCAGATGCGAAATTTCTAGGAAATATTAATTAAGAAAAGATTAAGAGAGTCACCGATAACTTCTTATTAATAGATAAAAAACTTCTATAACAGGACCATTGTTTACCTACAAATTTTATATCGAGATAAGTGGAGCAAATAAACATAAAGTAATTATATAAATTTCAGCACAGTCTCACATATAATTTGTTATCTTATCAAAAAACCTCTGTTTATAATAATAACACAATTCAAAAGTATATTTTATGAATGTATATTTTATAAAGGGCTGGCCTGCGTTTGTTATTGAAAAAAAAGTAGTTACTGAATTAATCAATAAAATAAATCGCATCTCAACGATTTTGAGTCTCTTTTATCATACGAATACGACTTTTCATCATACGACATGAACTTAAAATTCATTCCAGGTTTAAAAAGTATGTCCCTGCGTGCTCATTAATATTTCGGAATGCATTTGATAAGAGCCATTGCCGTGTGACCAGGTCACAATATCTCAGAGCCGTATCGAATGTGCTTGAAACAACAACAATTTGTAACCAATGTCGGACTCAGATCGGTTTCAGTGTACTTCTCAAATAGAGTAGATGCAATCGGCCTTAAAGTTATTAAATAAATAACTTTGACGTAACTTTCTTAAATTAGTTTTTTATATGTAATTATAAGGTCGTTAAAAGGAATCCCGTTGCTAAAGTAACGCCTAGAAATAATTTAAATATCCATCTCGTGATAAATTTAGGACAAAATTTAACCCATCAATCGATAATGATAAAAACACATACAAGGTAGAGAGTCCAGATATTGGAGTATTAGATTATGTATACTTTTCATTATAAATTTGATTCGTTTGAGAGCACGTTTTCTGAACGTGTGTTAAAATTACAAAATAATGGTAAAATGCGGTCAACCAATTCAAGGACAATAACCAGACGACTATTTTTAGATCAGGAAAAATACACTCTGTACATTACCTGTCTGTATGTGAATACATACATATGATATTTATTCCCACTTATGCTTCGGACGTAAGATGGTGAATTCTGTTTTCATGTACCGAACTTATAAAACACACATCTTAACAAGGTACCTACTATTACAGATACTTTTCCCATTCTTTTCATATGAACAGAAACTTAGAGATATAATTTCAAGTCTCTAGTCACTTACACTTCATTTAAATTGGGGTTGATACTGAGCATTCATGATAGGTTGGTAGCCCACTTAAAAGATTCCATTGGATTGTAATTCCTTAGTCCTCTTCTACGACATGCTGGGAAGAATAAGAGCTAGTTAGCAATCTCTTTACGTCCCACTAGCACGCAACATAAACATAACATTGAAACGGAGACATTGGAAACATGCAAGTCTATTGGAGTTAAGATCTGTGTCAGCTAGATAAAGATGCTTTGATGAAACCGTCTCTCAACAACAAGTAAGCCACCTGAGCTACGTTATTCTTTGATGTAGACAATGTACTTAATTATGATTAATTACATGCACCGTTCACGGTTATAGATAAGGGCGATGTGAAAATGGTCAACCGTTACTAGGAGTCGCGTAGTTATGCACTTCTAAGCATAAAAAGTGAGTTTAAAACTGAAACTCAATCAATCAATCCAATTGTTTTTATAGTAGAAAGAATAATGTTTCTAATTCAATGTTGTCTCTTTGTAACATTTGGAAACTAAACTAAGAGGCCATTTTCAGTCACGTTAGGTCGTACTTCATTGGTTAATGTGTTTAGTATCAGTTCAATATTCTAGTCTTCTATATTAACTGAAGCGATACGCTACAAGAAACGGTAGAGATTGTACTACGTTGATCTATTCAATCTTTAAAAAAATCAGGATAAAATGCATTAATGCATGGTATAAGGTATAAATACTACGAAATTCTACGCGCTCATTCCTAATCATACGAATATTATGATAACAACGTATCTTTGGCATACGTAGCGTGGTCTAAAAATAAATTTAGAGCTTATTTTTACATCATTAATGCCGCTAGTGATGCACCAAGGTTACCGTTTGTACCTACGCGAACAATTAATAACTTGACACTAGGAAGTGTATGATTTAGGCACTTCAACAACAACTTGAATTCGATGGCCATACCTGCGGAGATCATGAAATCATTGTTTTTGTTTACGTAAATAATCGAATGGTTTAAAAAACAATGTTCTTTAATAAATACATACATATCACGCCTGATTCCCTGTAGAGGGGTAGGTAGATCACGGATCCCTATTTGTCCCGATCCTGACAGAACACTTTCTCTTCATTGACACACATACACACTCGGAGGTTGTATATGTTATTTTCTAGAAATATAAATAAATAATAAGTGTTAGGCTTTAATCAAAGCTGTTGATTTTCTAGTTGTCATAAAACGTAATAAGTATATAGTATATAGTAATAAGTAAGTATGACACGCTTACTTAAATATAACGACTGAGTACTAGTATAGTTAGGTGTGGTTAGGTATTGCTGGCTATTCAATCGTAACTTATTGTCTATTTTATGAAAAGGATATTAAGAAGCTTAAACTAAATAATATTAAGAAGATTCGTGTTTTTTATGTTGACGCACGTTAGAATTTTTGGTACTAAATAATAAGACTAAATAATAATTTGACACTAACGTAAAATTAATAATATTTGTTACTCGAATTAGCTTACTGAATTACAACTAATGATTATGATTGATTTTTAATTAATGATTATTTAGATTAAACTTATAAAACGATACATCTATATGAAAATGACATCATTTCAGTCACTTTAATGAAGTTAAGTAATATACTACATATGACATTAATACGGCTTAATTCTGGATATAACGATTTCTGATTACATCTATTACGAAACAGCTACTGTGTAATATGTCTACAATAATGAAGACAAATTAACTATATGAAATGTTAAATATTCTGTAACGTCTTTATAGAACTTAATATAAATTCCTAAGGGATTATATTAAGATGTTTAAAATTCACTCTCCACATTAATAAATTAATGAATGTTAATTTTTCATTCAAATTCGACTTCAACTAGTAATTTGTTTCTCACATTAATGGTTTGTTTAGTTAATAAATTACTTAGATGAGAAAAATATGGTAATCTATCATATGTCATTCATTCAAGGAAACTCAACATGTTCGTGTGTTTGTTCTTTTAAAAGCCTCTTGAATAGGATTTCCCAATGCAATGCATATTTTAAGTTATTTTTAAAGTACAAAATACATATTTACTATAATACCAAATACATGTTCTAGATTCTGTACAAAGTAGCTAGTTTTTTATACAAGTTTTGTGTTGAAACTTTAGATATACAAATTAACGTATTAGGTTTGAGCATCTGGTATAGTAATCGAAAGAGAATACACTCGACTATATCCAGTAGTAGATATGCGTGGATTGATTGAATAAATGCACTCTATGTTATAACCTCTACGTTATTTATGAGGAAAGGAATAATTCTGCCCGTTGTTCACTATTCACATTTTGTTGAAACAAAGTAGAGCAAACAAGTTGGAAACTTTATCAGGCGTCACAAATTACAGTAATAACTCAAAATTAATTAGGTCAGACAAGCACAAGGGACATCCTCGTATTTGTGAAGAACCATGAACGTATTTATGTCAAACGGTCACGCCATGCAACCTTCGCCATAATAATTTTATTCCTCGTAGAAACAAAATAAATAAATTATGAAAAAAAACATTGAACACGTTTTTGACAGCTTTGTTCTGCAGTGATTTGTTTCGGCTGTCATCTCGTATTTATTGCTGTTCAAAAACGTCCTTGAGGTAAAGGAAATGATGGGAATCAATATTGAATCGAATTGAAAAATTGTTTGTTGTACCAATAACTAGTATGAAACGCTTGAAAAAACACATAAAACTAGATATTTATTTACTTATGGACAATATTTCTGTTGTGAAAGGAATAGTATGCAACAGTAGTAAAGTTTATTACTAAAGAGAAATATGTATATAAGAAACGTACCTACGTCATATGCTTTTCTCGGAAATTTGGGCTCAAAGATGTTATTCATAAAAGCGTAATGTACGAGTATAGGTACGTTGGTAATTTAGAAAATAGAACATTCCTTTCATTCTGAAATATGATAATATTATAATGAAAAATCTATTCATTATATTATTTATAATAAAATTACAATTCTGTTTCTGTATTAATTAAATACGTAATAGTTAGTTATCTTTCGCTAAAACATTTCCAAATCCAATGCAAAGGATACATTTAAGTACCTATGCAAAGCAACCGAGTATTTATGTTTATATTTTAAATACCAGCTATCGAATTTAATATTGTAGTGTGTATGTATCGGTTTTAAATAATACGTTACAGTTAGAACTTTTGCTTTACATTTAACTTTTTACTATTCCTGGACTTTACATACTGTATTAGACATATCAACTAAACTATGATAATAATATAACAAGATATACTTTCGACAAGCAAAGTAATAGAGTCTTTTCAAAACCTTTGATTATGGAGTCACTCCATCAATTTGTTACACTACACTATAATTTAGAAGACATTACCCACGCTGTTCCGGAAAAAAATGTTGTGTAATTACAAGGGTTAATTATCCAATTAAATTTTGGTTCTGCGTTCTAACCCGTTACAAGGTATTTGATATTGTTCTTAAATGTTTTTATTTATAACATAACATACACTTCAGAGGTTTTTTTGTCCATCTCCGCAATTGAGGACTATTATGGTTATGTAGCCATCTCGAACGCATGTATGAATAAGATAGTCAGCAATTAATGTGACAGGTGTTAAAGCATGTCGCCATTTTTATTCATTCACTTGTTTAGATTTGTCTATTGTTTTGTGATGTTTTTCATGTTGTTTGCGAATTATTACACTTTGAAAACCTCAATCTAATAAACACAGATAGTGTTGCCAATAATTTAAAGCTAGTGTCAAACGAAAAAGACGCATTGTCGAATGATCAAAACAAATGTTGAACGAAAGCTTACGCAACGATAATTGTGTCTCCAGTTTTTTACATTTTGTTTATCTAACGTCAAAAGCATAACTGAATAAAAATATGTTTCAAAACAAAATAGAAAATGAGACAGTGAAATATTAATTGGCGTGGACCGTAAACCACATCGCTTTGTGAAAGTGAATACGTGGAATGTCAAAATTAATAATATTCAATGCGTCTAAAACAACGTATGACCTTGTACCATTATTTAATGGTATCGAGTCTCACATTATGTCTGTGTTAATTTTGATGGGAAACTAATAAAAGCACCATGTTTTCGCTCGTTACATTGAAATTTGCGTCAATCACGTAATTAAGGTATGAGTGTTCCTGAAATTTTCACGCGTCTTGGAAAATAACCGGCAGTAAACAACGTGAAAATTACATCCTAAACTTTTTGTTTATATCTGTAAGCAATAACAGTTCAATTATGCCTCGTAAAATATTTTAAATTGTTATTTTATGACACAAAATATACAGATTAATACATATTGCCCATATCACAATCTGTGAATTTCTGTCCAAAACTCAAGGATTAATAATACCTATTGAAATTCCACAAAAGGGTAGTTAAGACCTCAGGTAGTCAATCTAGCGCATTAATTCAATAATGATGAAACTTAAGATAACCTTTGTAACTTTAAATCACACTTCATACATTACCATGAGCAGAATGGCAGCTAGTTTTACTTTTTCAAGCTGAGACGAGCAGAGAATAAATATCATAATATTGTTTTATTTTAGGGAGCGATTATTTAAATTGTTACGGAGTCTATCATAAATTAAATATATTTTGGAATATCCTGTTCACGATCATGTAGGCGTAATGCCAGTAAATTGAGATGTTTGTTTGAGCATTGTGAAAAAACTCAAAGAAAGTTAATTAGATGGTCGGGGACTTCAGATATATAAATGGCTGTGTTTCTTTTTGTACTTATAGGGATGATTTATCAATAACTATCGACCCGCTCCGGCTTCAAACATCTGGCTATTTAATGGATGTTATTATACATATAAACCATCCTCTTGAATCACTCTTTCTATTAAAAAAACCGCATCAAAATCCGTTGCGTAGTTTCAAAGATTTAAGCATATAAAGGGACATAGGGACATAGAAAGCGACTTTGTACTACTATGTACTATGTAGTGCTACTTAAGTATTTAATTGGTACAACGTATTTTAGTTCCTCAAATCCACTTTTTATCTACCAATAAGCAAATGATTGTTCAATAATTTGTTTATAATATTTACATTCGCTTTTGAGTCATATTATCACATCAATAAAAGATAGTAAACACTTAGTCAAGCTATTTATATTTTGAACACATATAGATACCTTTATTTTGATTTCCAATTTAAAGTCTTTAAACGTACACGTCATAAAAATGCGTGACACGAAAGGAAAAATGCGTGTTGTATATTATTTGACCACATATATTCACTTTATAGGTTTTTAACAATTGCCAACACGTTATTATCTTTTGGTAGTCGATGGAATCTTTTTGATGATGGAATAGCACACAGAATATTTGTAATAAAATGGTCTGTGGATAACCTAGACCTAAATTTACAAGAACCTGTTAATATTGAATTGATATTAAAAATATGTGTACTTTTAATTATCCTAAACACATTTTTACAAAAGTTTATTACCAGTTCGGTTTTGTCATGTTATTTAACTAATTCAATTACATACATCAATTACGTACATCCTATTATTTGTTACATAATAGCGAATTCCATTTCATTTAATCTAGACCAAATAATCTAATAAATTTTCTATCGCTCATATTTTATACGGTCATAACTCGTAAAATGATTAGGGTCAAAGGCCGAATACATTAGATTCCAAGCCTTGAGACAAGGTCCTTTTAGAATAAAAATAAATTCGTTAGCACATTAAAAATATTTTGAAGTAGTATGTTCTACATTAAACTTGCATTAGAGATCAAAGTGTTCTTTTATTACTCTGTAGTTAATAGACGTTTTCTAGGAAAATCAGTGTCATGTGAAAAGTCACTTATGTACATTATATTTTGGGAGTATAAATAATAAGAAATTAACACTACTAGATATGTATATAGATAAAATATGGAATTTGACTGATTTGATATGTAAGTAAATAGATAAAACTATATATTTTGTTTATTATATTTGTTGCCAAAAATGGAGACGATCGAGTCAGTTAGATCAGTAGCTAATGAATTAAAAATCATAATTTAATGGTATAAAAAAAATCAATAAAAATAATGTAAAACATTCTCACACTTACTCTTTTTAACAATAGATTTACTTATTGAAATCAAAAGCCAATAAGATTTAAAATGAAAATCACGTATGAAAAGTGAAATGCAGCATGAAATAAATTGACCAATCAGAAGCTTGCATTACGTAGGCCACGCCTCCAGATCGCCTAGGTAACATCCTCGGTTCAGGTAACTTGTAAATGTGTGGCTAGGAAATTGTTGGTTTATCAGTGAAGTTCAAAAAGGTGTTTTGTTTATAGTGAAACTTGTATCAAATGTAGATTTTATAAAGAAGTATTCACATTAACCTTTTATACTATTACTTTAAAGAAATCGTTATAATATAATTTTTAAGTGACTACGATATAATATTATGAAATGACTGACAATAAATTAACTTACAATAACATGAACTTATTTAATGTGTGTAATATAATGTATGTATTATATTCCTTTAAGAATTAGTACTCGTAATTTTTGTATTTCTATAAGTATATTTTTACCTGTGTACACTTGTTCATAATCAAGCTATCGACCTACAGAATTAAGTATTCCAACCTCTGTTTTCCTAGCCCCAGGCTGAGGATAGGTCTCTAATTACGTAATTGTATTGTTTGCTTTTGCGATTGGCTTGGACTGTATTGAGGTCAAGTAAAGTGGCACTAAGATTTCATGACAGGGTTGAAATGTCTTTGATAAGAATATTCTTGCTTTTGGAAAGATATGTAGTAAATTACTCGTATATACTTATTTCTTTCATTATATTAGGGAACTATGTAACAATAAGGTACATTATTTACTATGAGATTCTGAAATATATGTTAAGTAACTATATAAGTTACTTATAAACATTGTTAGATGATAGTGGTAATCTTGAATAAAATTAATCTTAGGCCAAATAGTAAATCCAAGTAGTTATTTAGTTATTAAATATTTTGATTTACATGTGCTTAAGAAATAAGGAAGCACTTGGCATACTAACGGCCAACTGAAAAGACGATCGTATAAATAACTTCCAAATTTAAGGCATTTCAATTATTTATTACTTCAATTTTACAACATCGACAACTTCCAACTAAATGACGTTTGAATTCAATTTCAAACTGTCAATGGTAAAACCTTGTTCAACACTTAACACCATCATGTGAAAATTGTATAATTAATGAGGTGCGTTTTGGTCAATACCCACGTTCTTTGAAACAAACTTGATAAATAAAAAATCTTTTATTATTTATTTCCTAGATGTGTTGGCAGTAGACAAAACTAAAGGCGTAATACCCTATTAAAATTTAACTTTATGGTCCTTGGTTCTTAGTTATTCCATTTATAATTAAAAGCTGTAACACGATTCATTAATAAATATATGGCATGCGTGTAATAGTCTCATTAAGACTTATGGTAATGTATTGAATTGATATTTGTTTATTTTACGCTGAATTTTAAATGTATGTATTTTGATAATGAGTTATTTTGTCAAGGCTACAAAGTTTAGGCCCACGAAATCAATATTGGGTTTCACATTATAGTTTTAAGAGTTTCGCGATTTATACTCATGATTAATAACTAACGGGACTTAATCGCGTAAGTTTTTATATAATAAAATTACCTTTATTATTAACCCGACGTTTCTCGTTGTAACTCGTTTCGTAAAATAAGTATTAATGTATCTAAGTAATCAATTTTTTTTGAGTATTTCGTATATAAAAGAATGGGTAAGTCATCTTATACAAAATAAATGTATATGAAAAAAAATAATCGTAACTATTTATTTAAAACTACTAATTAAAAGTTGCGTAAATTATCTAGGGCAACTCGTAATAAACTTACGTTGTTAGTAAATCTTGACATTCTACATCAGATTTTGAGTGATGTGTGACAGTTAACGATGTTTGTTGATTGACACTGTCATCAGCAAAAGTTTTTATTGAGTACAACATCTGTTTTTTAAACCCAATCCTAATGCTAATGGTAAACGAATTATAAATCGAGCTTTGTTACAGCTGTTTATAAGATGTACAGTTTGATTCATACTACTGTTATCTAAGAGATTTTTGTATTTAGTTAATGAAATGTTCATTCGTAAAACCTATGTTTTTCTACAAAAAGGATTAAGTGTTTCTAAAGGCGACATGGCTGACCACCTGTTACGTGAAGTACTGATTACGGTTAAATAAATTTATTAATGCAGAGATCCTTATGTGAGCCTTTGACTACCGCGACTGTGGTTGTGAAAGTGTTTTTCTTCTTTCATTGTAAAAGCATAACATTTCCAGTATTTAGTACATGTTAAGATATATATTTAACCAATAAGTGCCAGACAAACAGATCAGTCATCCGATTCAGTTTCTCAGTACTCAATCATTCAGTTGTTCTTGAGCTTTAAATCATTTTTCATAAAATGACAGTTACTTCCTTATTTATAATAGTACCTCAACTATATCAATACTCGTCTTTCAGGTTTTAGATCAAAGAAGCTCTTAAAGACAAATTAAACGTAGGAACCAAAACACATACCTTTAACTAATTTATTTGTCAAAACCCACTGAAGGGCTGTGACGTCAAACCTTTTTCACAACGGATGTGATGCGTACAACATATATGCAAATATTACGTACGTGATAGGGAGTATTCTTGTCTAGAACACATAATATTTCAAAAGAAAATTGATGTATTAAAACACGGATGTTTTCACGCAGTACATTGGTTTCCCGTGGCATGTTACTATCTCATTAGCATGTGGGCGATTTCATGGACGAACACAATATTTTAACGTACAAATGTCCGTAGAATACAGAAGACAAAGTTGCACGAATATAATGAGAGTTTCTCATGGAAAATACGTTTTATGGCATGTTAATGGACTTACAGTGATGTCTTTTACGTTTTAGATATTATGCAATGTTGCAGGTTAAAATTGTGCGTGGGTTAAAAGACTCGAAAATAGAATAATTTTTGCAGTTGAAGATTTTTCGCTAACGTAAAGAGAAACCCTTTCACGACACTTTTATCGAAGTCAGAGCTTCAGGTGTCCATCCTTGCATTTGAGGAGGTAGTAATTGTATGGCCATTTCGAACCATATTATGAAATTATATTAAAAGTAAATACAGTAATCTGATTAAAATAGTTTCCGTAGGTTCAAAATTTATGTAATAGTAATTCCCTTTGTAGAGAACTAAGTTAATTTTATATGTAGTATTACTTGGGCACACAAATACATACATAACCTTTGAGCATAATAAATCAATCATCAATTTTCCGATAACAACACCGTACAATTTTCCAATTCTTCTCGCACGCTTATTCATGTACCAGCCGCGTCATTTCAGATAAATCACTCCACTCATGGACAACACGTTTGAGTGCTAAAGAAATAGACAAATAAAGAGAAAAAAGACCCAAGTTTTTTACCCAAACTAATTGACGAATCAAATAGTTTATACGTGAAATCATCGACTGATTTTGCAATGAAAAACTTTGTTTTTCTTCTAAGTGAGCATTAGATAAAATGATAATTCACCAGTAGGTGTAGCGATGAAGAACCTTTAATAGACGACCTTTAATCTATCGGTACATTATATTAGGTTTTTATTAAGCAATGCATTTTTTTATTACCAAAATAGGTTTGAAAAATAATAATGAGTAAATTTTCGATTTTATAACGTTTCATGATTATTTTGTCCTTAAGTTGGCAGGGATGTATTAATATTTTTTAGCATAATGTTAATCTAAAGTTATTTTAAATGAGAAAATTAAATAACCAATATTTTCTACAAACCCGGAACAAAATCAGAAGCATAAAAATACAAAAACAAATGTTTTTTGTCATTAAAATTATGAAACGTATGTAAATATTGTCTGAAGTGAATTTTATCATAGAATTGTATGTACTTTTAAAAACAAACGGGCATCCCAAACGTAATTTGTTCAGACACTTAATAATTTAACTTTATAGTCATATTATTTTATGGCAGAGGATAACTTTATAAATAATTCTTTTAATAGCAATATATGAAGCTTTTTATTATTTGGACTCAAGCGCAATTGTATCTAATGGGCAAAAAGAATCTTGACTCTAATTTTCAATATAAATGCATAACACCAACTATCATTAATTTTAATAAAAGGAGTTCGATGCTAAAACCGTCAAAAGACTTTATGTCTCTAAGGTTTTGTCAAAAGATGCCAATGTTTATTTCCATCTGATGGAGATGTCTATCTAAGGCTCAGTTCATTCAAAAGCACGAGATTGTTTACATACAATTCATTAATGGAGATTAGAAATCTGTTGTTTTTATATCATTTCTCGGTCACCAAGGAGTTACGAGCGGGTCGTCCCATATTGCCTGAGCATGTTTGGCTCAACAGATAGTACCGCTTACAAACCGGTTCCTACACCCACCAAATCTCAAGGTCCTTGTTGTTCTTTATAATATTTGAAATAAGAATCGTAAGAAAGAAGGGATTTGGGTAAGGATTAGATTGAACAATAATATATAAACCGCCATCTTGAAATTATGTAAACATGTTCATTTATACTTTATCAGGGTGAAAAACTAGGTTACTTTTAGGTAAACTATTGAGATTGTCAGTGTGAGATTACTAGCCCATCGCTTAATAGGTTCCATTAAATCTGTAAACGATTAAATTATGAACATCTATGCAGGTAGGCAATTTATGCCTATGCCTTGGACAAGCTTTTGACATGCCATAAAAAGAGGTTTATTGAAATGATGGGTTCAGTTTAATTCAATCAAGCTTTTATGAAATTTTAAACCAGTAGTGAACTTATTATAGATGGTCCATAAAATGAAATGAATAAAACATGTCCACGATTAATTACCAAACTAACATGCGTTTACTACGCTGCCCACTCCAGTACAATAATCGTAAAATCGAATTATAAATGTAATAAAGATAAGAGAAGCGTAAATTTCACAATAAATTATAAAATATTGACATTAAACGTGACTATGCTAATGAATAGTCATTTCGATTGAAAAATGGCGGCCACAATTCGTATAAAAGGATTAAGAATTCATTATTGTTACCAATTCTAACACGTAAAGTAAGAACTAATTGGTAGATATTATAGGCGAAGAATATAAAATATAGCTTAAAATCTTCCTAATGCTAGCTTTGGCATTCATTTAGATTATGTTTAAACATCCCGTCCACTAACTTGGCAGTCTGATAAATCCGCATTAATAAGGGCCATTCGTGATAAGTAGCCTAAAGGTCTGCACCTAAAAAAAGTCTTTTTCTAAGATGTACCATGGAGAAAAACAGCTATAGGCATCATTTAGACTATCATTCTAGACTGAAGCAAGATAAAAATAAAGATAAATAAGCATTATACTTAGACATACCATTTATAAATGAACTGAAATTCACATGTTAAACGAAACATGATATTGAACAATATATTTTAAACAATAGATTTGCGTCCCCAACTGTAAACAATACGCATGTTTTGACTGATTCGTTCCTTTATTAGGCAATAAATAGCGATTTGCATCTAAATTTGAACACAAATGTGAATTTAATAAAAAGCCTGTATTTTATTATAGACAAAGTTCGTGACACCATTATAAAAGATACTCTGAGAGTAAATAATATCGGATGAAGGTTACTATGGACGGCATATGCGAACGTTAAGGCGACTCTACAATGATATTTTAAACGTTTTATTAAATGTAGAGATTTATTTTACTTTTATTCATATTTTACTAACGTAATCAATGTAAAGCAATGTATTTGGCTACAGCAAAGAAAATATTCTATATATTTTTAGCTCGAAAACTAAATACTAAATACTTTTTTATTCTTGCATAAATTACCCGAACACTATATAAAGTTTAACTTTTACATTATAAATTTAAGTTCGATTTTCTATCTCCAATGATCACAACACGTAACTAATTTTAGTAATTCAGTCGATACTAAAGAATCATTTT